>VXBW01006207.1:72401-133973 GCA_013400375.1 Thinocorus orbignyianus
TTGGATTTTTTCATCAGAGTCAGCCTTTCTCCACCCGCCCCTTCTCCCTCTCCCGCCTGTGTCGGTGCATGTGTGCTGGAGAGAGGGAGTCGGAGGGAGAAGCCGTGCCTGGGCTATGCTGACAGACGACTTTTTCCTTTTTTTCCTCATTTATCAGGTTTCCAGCCTGTCGGCAGCGCTGCTGGTAAGCTGGGGCCGGGAGGGAGGGGGTGGAAAGTGGGAATAAAACCCCATAATAAATCCCAGCAGGGCTGGGGGGAGAAAGCCTTGGAGGGACCACGGGCTGCCGCTGCGGGGGGACGGCGGTGGGGCGACCTCAGGGCAATGTGTGGCCCTGGGACCCACAAGGAATTTTCCTCCCCTCCTTCCTTGGTAAAGATTCCTCAGCTGGTATTACTTGATCGTACCCTTGGCTTATTGCATAAAAAGCAAAAATAAAAACGAAAAAAGGCAAAAAGAGGGCGGAAGGGGAGAAACAATAACAAAACAACAACAAAAAAAAAAGAAAGAAAAAAAATCCTTGTGGTTTTGCCAATCTGGAGATGAGCCTCTAATCCCCTGGGTCAGCCCCGGGATGGTGGGGGGCTGCCGCAGCTGCCCCCCGCACACACCTGAGGGCTGGGGGCTGCCCACGCTGCCCCACGGGGAGGGACAGGGTTTGGGGAGGAGGGGGGGGAGAGAAGGGGCTGCCAAAAATGTTGGCCGCTCCCGGGCAGCGTTAAAGGTGGAGCGTGAGCGTGTGTTGGGGGCAGCATCCCTCCTCGCCCGGCTTTAATCATAGCGGTAACCCGCAGCTATGGAGTCACCCACTAAGGAGATCGAAGAATTTGAGAGCAACTCTCTGAAATACCTACAGCCAGAGCAAATAGAGAAAATCTGGCTCCGTCTCCGAGGCTTGTAAGTAGTACTTTTTTTTTTCATATCCTTCTCCCGTTTCCTCCCATTGTCAAAACGATCGTAGCGCTTGCTTTTTTGCTTTCTTGCTGGTACCTGCAAAATCTCCCAGGAGTTTCCACACCTGTTCTCCATAAATACAGTGACTTAATCTTTGCAGAAGATCCATTTGCTCTGTTAAATTGAACGGCTTGTTACACTGAACAAACGTTTTCCAGTGGGAACATAGAAATGTCATTAATAAGGCATTGTAAGAGATAAGCAGTTGCTGAGATGCTAATGGCTTTAGCTGCCATACTAGAAAAGTTTTGTTTTAGCCTGAAAGGTACTTAATTGGATCCTCTGTTTTCAGTAATCTCACCCTTAGATGCTGCGTACATAAGACTTTTTCTTCTGTAAACATACAGCATTTCTGGCACTGACGTAGTTAATAAGGACAAAACAGGCAAGAAAGCCAATGGGAAAAGATATCTAACAGCAGCAAATCCATCTTCCGCAGATTGGATTCTACTTACTAATTTATACGTTAAGCCTGACTTGCCATGAAATGATGGGATGCTGCCTCTTGAGTAGGAAAAAAGTAACTGCTTATAGAGGAACTTGGCACTGCAGGAGAGAAGTTTACAGGGTGTAGGGTTTGCGTAGCTTATTTAGAGTCGATGTCTGGCACCTTTTTCAGATTCTCAGTGTGTAAAATACTGTCTACCAGCCGTAAGATCCATTACTGGCAGCAAAGCATTTATTTACCCGTGGCTAAGAGGAGCATTACCACGTTAAGCTACATCCCTCCCTGGCTTCATAACTGTTTGGGATTGGGATTTTTTGTTGTTTTGTGGTGGTTTTTTTTTCCTTTAGCCTCACATGTTATTAAAATTTCAGCCCTCGAGGGAAAGGGGGAAGGGAAGGGACCAAGGAGGCTAGGAAACAGCAGAAGTAAAATAAACATAAAAACGGTAGGCTAATAACTGAGAATAAATGGGTCCAAGTTAATCTTGAGTTGCTCTTTGGGTGTTATTTTGCATGAGCAGTGATGCCATATTTGTAAAGCACACCCAAAACTTCTGTAGCACTCTAAGCAGTGTAAGAGATGTACATGAATATGTATTTCTTTCAAGGCATCACTCCAGGAAGCCTGTTTTGTGACGGAGCTTAATCAAAGTAGAAGACAGCTGTCTTGTAAGCCTTCCAAATAGAACAGCCACACAAAATAAGCCCTCTTCTTTTCGAGTCTGTGCCATGCTGTAGTATTAGGAGTCCTTTAGTTCTGTATCATACGGAGTTTAGGAACGTGCTGATTCGGATTCCACCTCAAGTTCATAGATAATTCTTCAGCAGCATTGTAGTTCAGGATCTTTTCTGCTGCAAGGCAGCGTCTCCGTAGTATATGTCAAGTACTCTTCTGTCTTTTGGAAATTTAGCAAAACCTTGTAAGACTTGTTCTAGATATGTAATAACTAAACCTCAGGCTGTTTTTCAGTATAGCCCTCTCTGTTGGCAGTGCGTGTAACAAACACAGCCTTTCTCCTTCTGGGTGTCAACATTTCTTTGCCTGAAGTAGAGAGAGGTTTGGGTTTTCTTGTAGAATTCTCAATCACAAGATGAAAACTGAGATGTGTTCTGCTCTAATTAAAGACTATAGAAGATTTCCAGTTCCCAGACACTATATGGAGGCTTTTAGACACATTTAGACAAGCTGGTTGCAGATGGAGGTTTGGCATTGTGTTTCATGGCTTTTCTTGTCCATTTTTCTGCAATCCTGTATGTGTAAAAGCAATTAGATGCGCACAGCCAGCCTCATTAACTCTTGAATAAGACGCTTCGTCCTGGAGAGATCAAACTACTACTTGAAGACATCTCCCTCCCCTGCCTGTGGTACACTGACAGACAGACCACCCAGGGATTAGTTCAAGAGCATACCAGTGCTCCCAGAGCAGCATTGTACAGGTCGAGGTGAGGGAGATCATGCCGCTGGCTGAAACCACCCCTGGAGTTCCAGTCTGCAGCAGGCAGATACCCAGTAGGTCACTGCCATCCTTCATAAACCAGAAGGGCTGGGATGATTTAAACAGTTGCAGGCTTTGGGTTTGACATCTCCTTGGTAGGATTTCACCTGTGACAGCTCTTCCCTGTTTTCCCACCCCCGGTGCCAGCTGGGGTGTTTACTTTGGGTGACTCAGTGGGCAAACCAGTGTTCATCACCTCTTGCAATATGTGGCTTTTCCAGGGGGCAGGGAAGGGGGAAGAGGGTATGGGGTGAGGGGGGCGTGATATGTTTTAATTTTCACCTCCTCTCAGCCTACTCAGTTTGAAGGGAATGCAGACCCAAAGGCTGCAAAGGGGAGGTCTGAGCTGAGGCTCTTTTTTTCTGCTTAAGCAAGTCTTTGGAGGGCTTTTTTTGCCATGCACCTGGTATGGTTTTGTTGCACAGGATGTTTGGTTTTTGGAAGTCTGGGCACAGGGCGGGGGAGTTACTTTCAAGGAACGAGGAGGTCTTTTGGAGGACATGCAAAGGCAGGATTTTGTGAGGCTGAAGCTGGATGCCTGTTGCACCATCAGTTGTGTGTCACTGTAGAAGCCAGACAAGTTACTGAATTTTCCTCTGGAGTGGGGTGGGTTTCTTTCTCCTTTTCCTTAGGTATCTCTCTAACACATGGCTCCTTGGCCAGGACACTCTGCTTGCTTTGTAAGGATAGCAGAGTGAGGCGATGGTCCTTAGGCCACATCCTCAGGCCTTTTGCTTTTATTGTTTATGAATGAGCTAAAATACTAATGAAAATATTAATGTATGCATATTCATGGCTTAATGATTCTATGCAGTACTTTATGAGAGAATGGAAGTCAGTGGACTCATAACATTTTCTCATGTTTAAGGGAACGTGATAAATTGTCTCACCGGGCAGTAAGTTTGTCTGTGGCAAAATAACTAGGTGACTCAAACCAGGGTTCTATGAAATAAATGTTGGCTATTAGATACTAATTTAGGTTTAATCACAGATTAGAAAAGAATCTTTTAGTGGCATAATATTAATAAACTTTCAGAAAAGGTTTCTGAATAAGCTGTTTACCAGGAAGATACCGTGATCATAGAATCATAGAACGGTTAGAGTTGGAAGGGACCTCAAAGATCATCCAGTTCCAACACCCCTGCCCTGGGCAGGGACACCTCCCACTGGAACATATACCCCATTGGAGGTATATGAAACGTTCTGGGCAAGACCTGAAAGGTTGAAAACTGAGAATTTTGCCCTTTTTTCTTACATTGTGCCTGAATGTCAGGGAGAGGTTTAGTCGGGATTTCCCTTGTAGGAGTTCACTGCAGCAAAACAGCTGCATGTGCCAGATGTGCAGCCATTGGGGTCCTGTCTTCTCTGGGGGAGAACCCCCTGGTGTTCCCTGCAGAAGGGACCTCCCAGAAACAAATCTGCTTCTGAGTTTCACCGTTGTCATGAATGAATGGGACTGGAGCAGCTTCACACACCTTCAGGGATCTCACAAACGGGGCTTTCCCTCCTGGCTGTGGGAGGGCTGCCTGCCTTCCAGGGGTGCCTCTGAGTGCCCCCACCATCACTCCATGCCTCCTTGTCCCCACAGGCGCATGTGCATACTCTGAACCTAGCAGCTGATGGGCTGCCAGCCACCCCTGCACACCGCTGCTGTGTAGATGCACTCCTGCTGAGCATGTGCTTGATTCAGGAGTGGATCTCCTGAGTTCTTTGGCTGCTGCTGTCCTGCAGGGATGACCCTTTGTGTCCTCACATGGGGCCTCTAATTCCCAGGCAGTGCTCACCCACAAAGGCTGACCCGCTCAGCCTGTGTTTCTTAAAGACATGTTAGTTGATTGGTTGTGGCTCTCAATAGCTGCTGCTGTCAGAAAAAGGGCTTTGAGTCTCTTGTGCTGTTCTGTCTTCCATGCCCCATGGATCCCATCCAGAAGGCAGTTTTTTATTTGGACTTGCCTTATTCAGCTCCAGGCTTGGACACTGTACACGCAGGAGTTACATATGAGTCTGTCCTCTGCTTCCCTATGACTGGTGATAACTCACCCTGTTTAGCTCAGGACCCTCTGCTCTGCAAAACACAAGGATTAAGATTAAGTGGGACTCATTGCAGTGGGACTCATTGCAGGGCAGCGTTAGCAGCAGAGTTTGGAGACTTGGTTCCAAAATGTTACTGTAAGGCTTTTCAAGCTGATGGTTTCTCTAAGGAGATACGACCAGTGGTGGCTGTGTTGGAGTGTTCTTGTTCTAGCACTTGGACCCCTAGCTGTGGGACTGAACTCTTCTCTGCTAATTAGGACTCTTGAAGCTCCATGAAGTGGCTTCAGTTATCTCCCCCATTTTCAAGAGCAGTGAAAAAACCAAAACCCTTTTCAGCACTAGAATTGGGGGTCATGTTTGACAGCATTGAAGAACGGGGAGGTGTATATCCAAAGAGCTTTGCTAATTTCAGTAGACGTGCTAGTTTACAGCAGCTGAAGGCCCAACTTATGGATATTTTTGTTTTGATTTTCCTTGCTTTTATACAGAAAAATAAAACGCTGGTTTCTAGCTGTTACAGTCCTACCAGCATCACTGACACCTGCTGCTGCCCCTGCAGTGCTTTAAGTGTTACAGAAGGAGGGAAGAGAAAATGGACTTCAACCTTGTTTCCAGTAGCTGGGATTATAATATTAAATTGCTAAATACGTAGTAAATCCCTTTGTTCTCAGTGTAGTACTTCCAGCTGAAGTCAACATTACAAACAGCAGCAGTCTCTGAACTGTGACTCAGATGGGATGCTTGACTTTGAACTCATTTTTTGGACTCTCCTTCTCAAACCTGTCAATGTAGAATTGGTCTAAGAAATACGGTGGGGAAAGAAGACAGAAACACAGGTCAGTCGATGTCTTCGAAAACTTCATGGTTTTGCTGCTGATTTTCAACAATACTTCAGCATTTAGGGAGTATCCTCAGCTCCCTCTGCAAAGCATCGGGCCTCCTATTGACTGTGAGGAGGTCCCAATGCAAGATGTGTAAGATCCAGATTTGTTCTTGAAGGAAATGATGAAGTAGCAACTGATTTCACCGGGAAAACATGGAGCCTTGATGGCTGAATATGATCTGGCAAGTGCTAAGAGTGACACCACTCAGTTACCTGTTTCCCTGTCTCATATGTATATCAGTTCAATGCTATTTTTAGGTTTCCTTAGTTGAAAAATGTCACCTCCAGAACAGCTGGTTCTGCCAGTGACAGTATCCTCATGTGGTTCGTTTCCATTTACGTGGCCATCATAAACAGTAAAGCAGGTGGCTCCCTTCAATTCCAGAGGAACACTCTACACAGTGGGCTTGGTTCTCAAGTATTTTAGCTGGCAGCAGATAGCAGAGGTTAAAAAAGCCCCTCAGAAAGTGCCACTTTGCTGGGAAATGTGTAAATTTGTCCGTTTTTAAGTGGAAAATAGGAACATGCTACTTCATTTCCAGAGGTGAGAGAGGCACTCAAGCTGTCTTTGGTTTTGGTTTCGGTCCTCCTGAGGGTCTAGGTTTAAACTGAAGCCCTGTTCATCCTGGGTGCAGAGCTGAGATACCTCTAACCAGATTGAAATACGGCTGCTGCCACCCAGTTTCTTGTTTGGCTTTCCTAATGAGCTTAGGCAAGGATTATTTGTCAGAGAACCGTGACAGGAAACTTCTCTGTAGGCCTCTTAGATCTGAATTTCACTGTTCCCGAGGTTTTCATGATTCTTAGAAGGATTAAGGTGGTCTTACTGGTTATTGAGTGGGTGCTGGGTATGTGCTGGAGGCAACAGTGCTGCAGCGTGGCCTAGAGCGTCTGTGGGCTACTCCATGGGTACAAGTGACTCAACTAGTTTTAAGGTTTGTCAGGGTCTGGGTGATGCATTCTGTTACTCCTCCCTTAGCACTGAGATGGGCTGAATTTTACAATTAGACTAACCCTTCACAGCTTGTTTTATACTGCCCGCAGTACGGTCCTTGGAGCAGCAAGGGGAAGAGAAGTGCTGCCAGCTGTTAATCTCATGCCTGACAAATAGACAGAGGAGAGAATATATTTGAATAAACAGCAGAGCAGGAACTTCACAAAAAGTTAATTAAACAGTGGAGGGTTTGGAGGCGTAGTAATTCAGAAAAGGGATACCTTTTGCCACAGTCTTGCCGTTACATTGTTCCAGCCCCTGGCTTCTATTTGAATCCTCAATCAGTAGATGAATCCTATAGGTAGGAAAAGAAAGAGGACTTCATCCTTAACAATAAAATGTTGACTAAGAAATAATACACATTCTCTAGTTTTTGCCATAATAATAAAAGAGCTTTTATTCTTCTGGAGGTAGCATGCATGAATCATACCTGCAGCCCAAAAAGCAATGTTGATTTCAGCAGTCAGAAGAAGGAGACCACAGGCAGTTGTGGAAGAAGGGGGCTCCCTTTGTAATATTAAATTCAGCGCTTTTCAAATATCACTGCTCTAAAGCTTTCAATCCTGCATAGGAAACAAGGATATGAAAAAAGTTATTTTGGGGAAGATGAATTTAAACCTCAGGTCAGAGGGAAATTAAGAGTCTCTTTCTGGAATTCTTTCTTAAAACTGTCTCAGTGGGATAGAAGTCCACACAGAAAGGAATAAAACCTGATGAAAGACAGCACTGAAAAATCCTCTGTGTGTATGTGTGTGTGTTTTAAAGGCTGTGAGACCAGCTCATCTCCTAATCTGCCAGCTTTTGGTGGATTCGAACACTATATTAAACCCAACTCAGTCCTTGAAAGGATTTTTATTTAGCGTGTTTCTTCTTCTCTGTGCAATTCATGTAACATTTTCCTTTTCCGTGCTCTCTTGCCTTGTTGCATCAAAAAATCACTTCAGCTCCTTCAAAATACTAGAAATGGTCAGACTGGTGCTGACTGGTAGAGGAGGCACGACTGAGGTTAACTTATTAGGGCTGACCCGTTGAAATACTAGAGCAGCTATGAAACTCCCCTCCACAGATATAAATTGCTCTCAAAGCACTGGAGAATTGGGTGAAGTGGATGTTTTCTAGAAGGGCTTGTTTTGGAATTGTAAGGCTGGTTTTGATCTCCTGAACTCTGCTGTAAATCCTGGGGTGAAGGACCTCATCACTACCATTGCGTTTGGGGGGGGCGGGGAATGAGAATCCAGATCCTGGCCTTTGGAGCATTATTTTTTTTCCTTTGTTTTCTTTGAAAAGCTAGGTTTTCCAAGTCATTAAAGACTTGAGAAAAGTTGTTCATCTCTGTGACCGTGCAAAATTTCCTCCTAGAGCATTAATTTGAGTTGCGGTTGAGCAATAGTCCTTCCTCCAGTGGGCTCAGAACAGCCGTAGGCCTCTGCAAAATTTGTCTGCAGTCGTCTCAGATAATTGAAAAGCAGATTAATTTTGAAGGTGTGGTTATAAATACAAAGAAACCAGGATTAAAATTTTGCCATAGATTAAGAATGTAGCTCAAACTCTGGTGAAACGCGTTGTAATACACTCGGTTGGTTGACTGCACTGCAATCTGGATTCCTCTACAGAAGTGGGAATGTCCACATTGGGGGATTCTTTAATTTTCCTGGCCAAGAAATGAGGAGTGAAGAGCTGTCAGAGAGCTGTAGGTCTACATGCCTGTCCAGAGGAGGTTTGAAACCTCCTCCAAAGAGCCCCCTTTGCATCTCTGCTAAGGAATTCAGTTCACGTCACAGCAGTGTGCCTTGCCTTCTTTGGGAGGACCTCCACACCTAGCCGTTGGTGACGCTGGGTGAAGAAATCCATGTGAGCTCAGACATGCAGCGAGAGAGGGTTGTCATAATCCTGCTCGGAGAGATGCACGTAGGAGACAGTTTAGTTATTAAAATGCATGTAGACATGTATGCTAAATTCCACGCTTTTCTTTCATATCTGTGGAATAATTTTGTTATTAATGTGACACTTTGGATGGCTATTGGTAGGTCTGTGTCATCACTTTGGGAGTGATTTCTTACGCTCCTAGGGACAGATACTATGCATGCACAAAACTCGCAGCCAAGACAGAAAGTTGCACAATATCCATCTGTAGTATGAATCCTGGCTTGGCACAAATCTCTTTTTCAGCACTGAGATTAGCACAAATTAAACAGAAGATCTGTGCAATTTTTAAAAGCTAAGACTGTACTGAGCCCTTGAGCTCCAGCTGTGGTGTGTGGGGGGGCCTGCGGAGCGCAGAGCACAAGCTCCAGACAGTGTCCAAGGGCAAAGGAGCAGAAGCAGAGGATAAACCTCCTCACCAGGCAGAGCAATTCAGATGGTTGCTGTAAATGATGCCCGCATCACACTTCCTCCCATGCCTCCTGTGGAGCAGCTGGTTTTCTGGGATTCACTAGCAGTAAGCGGTTGCTGGTGTCTGCTAAGCAAAGAGTCTGAATACACAATTGAAATGTGCTCCGATACACATATTGGTGCAGCAGAGACAGCTACAGTCAGATGGGAGAACTCTTTTTTTCAGACGTGCTTGAAAAGTGGAAGGAGAGGAAGCTGTGGGGGTTGAGACTGGGAGGGGAGAACTGGGAGATACTGACTCATAAAAAGGATGGAGAGGGGAACCAGAGAGAGGTTCTTCAGCTTCCTACCTGGTAACAGTTGTTAGATTTACGTACTTCCAGATTAAAATAGCTCATAGCACAACATATATGCAGGTCATTTAGGAGCTGTAATTTTGCTGGAAATCACAAGGAGAAGGGCTGCCTTTATTTGAAGATGCCACCCAACCTGTAGTGCAGTACTTCTCTGCCTTGCTCAGAGTCTTGTGGGAGACCTTGCAGGAGAGCCTGGATACTGCAGGACCACCTCTGGTTATAAATGCTGCACTGCTGCTGTGTTACCTTCTGAGCGTGTCTGTT
Source organism: Thinocorus orbignyianus (assembly GCA_013400375.1). Classification (NCBI taxonomy): domain Eukaryota; kingdom Metazoa; phylum Chordata; class Aves; order Ciconiiformes; family Thinocoridae; genus Thinocorus; species Thinocorus orbignyianus. Next base: position 82,164 of record VXBW01006207.1, read on the forward strand.
TGGGTGAATGAGGGTCTCTTCTTCAGGAGACAATTGCTTCATTTCTTTAGAGGCTAGGGGAACTTTCTTTGGTACCTTGGCAATGTTCTTGTAAGGCCAGTCAAAATTCTTGCTCTCTGTGTTCCCATTGGCGTTGTCTAGGCAGTCCTCTCTCCTTTCCCATCCCTGGAAGTGTTGAGGGCCAGGCTGGATGGGGCTTGGAGCAATCTGGTCTGGTGGGAGGTGTCCCTGCCCAGGGCAGGGGGTTGGAACTGGATGATCTTGAAGGTCCCTTCCAACTCTAACCATTCTGTGATTCCCTTCTGTGTATTAGTGTTCCTGGTGCAGAGAGAGCCTCTGGGTTTGGGTGCAGTTTGACTGGATGTGTGGATTAAGTCATTCACATCGTACAGAGAATGTCTTTAAAGTGCTTTGCGGAAAAGGGCTTTAGTGAAACGCTCAGCGATCTCTAGAAGACACGTTTCTAATTAGCTTGACTGCAGTGAAGATATCTTCTTGCAAATGGTGAAGAATGCAATTCTCAAGTTATGCAAATTTGCTCGATAACTCGATGGAAATTTCCATAATGGTCCCTTCTAGACTCACAGTCTATGAAACACCAGATTGCCTTTTGAATTACCTGTTTACCTTATGGGGAAAGATCTGCGGCTCTTCTGGGGCAAAGGCAGAGAACTTGGCTCCTCCCTTACAGCAGCCAAACTCTCCAGAACTGGAATCACTGTCGCAGCCGCGGCACCTGGCATGTGGAAAGGACAGGACTCGCTTATTTAAATACTTCTTCATATCTGAGGCTTCTGAAGACACCACCCCCGCTCGTGGTTGCTGTGGCATCTAGATGGTTGTGAGACAGCTGGTGACAGCATGGAGTAGGGCCTTCAGGAACAGAAATCTCACACAGCCTCCTCCATTCTCTGTGTGTGCACTCAACGCCTGTTCCCATCCACCCGCCTGTCTGTCCCAGTTCCTTCGTGCAAAGTTTCCCCTGTGCTGTGAGGCATTCCCACTTGGAGACCCACGGGGCAGTCTTTCCGAGCTGCAGACATTGGTGGATGCCCCCTCTCCCCCTGTCCCCTTTCCTTCTCTTCCTTCCTTGGACTTGGGAGTGCTCATGGATGAGAAGCTCAACAGGAGCCAGCAGTGCTCGCTGGCAGCCCAGAAACCAACCCCATCCTGGGCTGCATCAAAAGAAGCGTGATCAGCAGGGCCAGGAAGGTAATTCTCCCCCTGTACTCTGTGCTTGTGAGACCCTTGTGAAACAAGGGTGCTGGGAAGCCCGGAATAAGAGCATTGACTCTTCGTGAGAAGTTTAAATCTTGTTTTTTCCTGAGAGTGATGAGTAACTTGTGTATTTATGAGAAAGCAGTGTCCGGACAGTAGCATCCTGTCTTGCTACCCAAAGCAGTGTCACCAAAAGGCTTGCAGAGTCTTAAGACACTGCCAGGAGGTGGGGACAGGGAAGGGAACCTTCTTTTGGAAAGGGAAAGCTGCATCTTTGTGCAGTGATTTTTTTCGCCCCACGTTTAGGCTTGTTCAACAGTAATCCGAGCGTTTCAGCCTGTAACCTAGAGTCGGGAGAGGGCCTGGCACAAAAACATGAGATTTAAAATTCTGCGTCACACCAGCTGTCTACTGGCAGACAGAGGAGGTGGGTAGCGTTCGGAGGGGGGAAGGTTGGAGGGGGAAACAGCAAGCAACAGTCTGATAGATTTACTAGAGCTTAGGGCAAGATGCAGATTTGTTTAGTGACTTCACGCACGCGGCTTGTCTGGTTTGATGTAATTCCAGTCCGTGTTTCCTGTCTCGATATTTAATCCAGGCTATGAAGAATGATTCCCCCTCTCCTCATCACTGTGCACGCTGTAACTAATCACAGAGCCACCCTGCATGAAACAAACTGGACAGCTGCCTGTTTGGCTCCTGCAGAATCTGAATATGTTCATTTTGCAAAGTTGCAGTGATTAAAGTAAGTTTTAATCTGTACGTGCTTGTCTCTTCCAGGGTTTAACAGCTTCTTCCCACTGGGGGAATGGAATTCCCCCTAAAGAGTATTACTTGCTTCCAAGGTATATGATACATCAATACTGTCCATGTGCTCACTCTGCAAAATTCTGCTTTGCCTTATGGCAAGAGGAGCTGTTCCCTTGCACGCTCCTTGCCCATACCAACTCATTCTCACAAGCTCGTTTCTTAGGAAAACCAACAGGATACAACTACGGAGCGCACAGGAAGGATTGCGTATGTGCTCCCTTTTCTGAGACATTGTGATGGCGAGGAAGTGGCATCCCGCTTGCAGAGGTCAGTGCTGCCGTGTAAACAGGAGGGGAAGCACGGCTGTGCTCTCAGAGCAGCAGGGAGGCGTTCTTCCCTCCCGGCCCCTCCGATCCCATTGCGCACAAAGTTGCCACAATCTCCTCTGGTGGGAGAGGCTGCAGAACAGGCATGTTGAAGTTCCACCCATCCTGTACGTTGCAGGTCATCACCTTTACTCAGTTCGGAGCCAAATGTTCTCCAAGTCATCCGGAGCAGCCAGCTCGAAAGCAACGCTGGGTCAGACTGGATGTGTTTTTCAAATACTGAGTGTACAGAGGTGATTTGGAAATCCTTTTTTAATTTTTATTTTCAAAAATCCCAACATAAATACTGAGAACTGCTCCATATCCTTCTCAGAGCTCATGACTTCATTTTTCTGAAATAGACTTTCCTGTAGCTGGATTTTTATGAGCACACGCTTTTCTTGAGAATCTGATGTGTGAAGCACAAGAGAATTTGCTTGTTATGTACTAAGAAAAAGCAGAATGAGTAGAAGATTTTTTTTTTTGTGTGTTAGATTTCCAGAAACAGACCCATTTTACTTTTGACCTCATGTTTTACTTCAGCTGAATCCACACCAACTGCAATGGCAGGGTTTTTGTGTTGTTTGTGTTTAAGGTTTTGTTGTTTGGATTTCTTTCATGAGGAGTGATGGAAAACCAAGCAAATATAGGTAAAGAACCTCAAGATTTCAGTAACTGTAATGGCTCTGAACAAAATCTACATGAACAAAATATTTTTAGAAGTTTTTCGAACAACTTTTGCTACTCCTTTTGCAGTTAAGATGGCAATGCATTAAAATCCCAGTCCAGTTTATTGCCCAGTACAGAGCAGTTCCACTACTGAGTTTGGGTTTTCCCTTCTGATTTGGCTTTACTCTAAACCTCATGTGGTGACAAAGCTGGAGCACTCAGCTGTCCCCACGGGGGTTTCCAGGGCTCCCTGCAGATCTTCGTACCTCAGACTGTCTTGCTCAAAACCTTCCTCTACATACCATGTTCAGTGTAGACTAATGAATTAAACTTTTCCTTTGTTACGTTTTCTCCTCATTTGGTGTACATAGAATTACAGAATCATAGAATGGTTAGAGTTGGAAGGGACAATAAACATCATCCAGTTCCAGCCCCCCTGGCCCTGGGCAGGGACACCTCCCACCAGACCAGGTTGCTCCAAGCCCCATCTAGCCTGGCCTTGAACCCCTCCAGCGATGGGGCAGCCACAGCTTCTCTGGGCAACCTCTTCCAGGGTCTCACCACACTCACAGCAAAGAATTTCTCCTTGATATCTCATCTAAATCTCCCCTCTTCTGGGAGAACCAGAACCATTTCCCCTTGTCCTATTACTCCCCTCCCTGACAAAGAGTCGCTCTCCAGCTCTCCTGGAGCTCCCTTCAGATCCTGGGAGGCTGGTCTACGGTCTCCCCAGAGCCTTCTCTTCTCCAGGCTGAACAGCCCTAGCTCTCTCAGCCTGTCTTCATAGCAGAGGTGCTCCAGTCCTCTAATCATCTTGGTGGCCCTCTGCTGGACCCATTCCAACAGGTCCATGTCCTTTTTGTGTTGAAGACTCCAGAGCTGGACACAGGACTCCACATGGGGTCTCACAAGCACTGAGCAGAGGGAGAGAATCACCTCCTACGATACATACTGTGTGGTGGGCAGATACACAACAGTTACCTTGCCTCTTCTGGTGTCAGATGCTGTTTACTGAAGTTTGAGCAAGCCACGATTGCCCTTTGTTGAAAGGAAGCTGAACAAAATCATGACAATCATTCACGGATCATCATCGTTGTTAGCTGCCTGGCAGAAAACGACTTGAGTATTTTAATTGACAAGTGGCTGAATATGAGCCAGCAGTGTGCCCAGGTGATCAAGAAGGCCAATGGCATCCTGGCTTGTATTAGAAAGAGGGTGACCAGCAGAAGTAGGGAAGTGATTGTCCCCCTGGACTCAGCACTGGTGAGGCCACACCTTGAGGATTGTGTCCAGTTCTGGGCACCTCAACATAAGAGAGATCTGGAGGTGCTGGAGAGAGTGCAGAGGAGGCAACAGAGCTGGGGAAGGGCCTGGAGAATAAATCTTATGAAGAGTGATTGAAGGAGCTGGGATTGGTTAGTTTGAGGAAGAGGAGGCTGAGGGGAGACCAGAGAGGTCTACACAACTCCTTGCAAGGGCATTGCAGAGAGGTTGGTGCTGGTCTCTGCTCACAGGGAATTAACCATAGAACAAGAGGGAATGGCTTCAAGCTGCAACAGGGTGGGTTTAGACTGGACATTAGGAAACAATTTTTCCCAGAAAGAGTGGTCAGAGACTGGAATAGGCTGTCCAGGGAGGTGGTCAAGTCAACTTGTCAGAATAGGTTTTTCCTTGGGCAAAATCAATGAGGATATTTTCTCATCTTGAATTATTTATGTGTGTTTTCTACTGATTGTGAATTAAGTGCAAACTTCATTTCCACTTTGTAGCAGCACTTCTTGTTTCCAAGATATAAATGTTTTGCTCTGCTTTTTTGGCTTGAATCTGTTGTGCCTCTCAACTCTCCTGTCTCCCTTTCTACTGAACTCATCGTACCTGTTCCCAGTTGGGAACATTTCTTGTCTCTGTATGCCTGCGCAGAGCACAACCGTGCTTCAGAGCACACAGGCTCCTCTAATCTGCTTAAAATGAGCCAAATGACTTTTTCATCCTCTCGTGATTTCACTGTGTCCCCTTGTAGTTCTGAGTCCAATTGAAAATGACTCCTCTTGTTTTCTAAAAATCCCACATCAGCCCTCCATCAAATTTCAAGTACCAAATGAAATAGTTTCTTCTTTCCTCACCCACCTCTTACCATTTTTTCTCCTCCTCTGCTGTCACTGGTCTCTGGGATTGTATTGTTTTTAACTTAGCACAGTATTCTGGTACACAGCCCATGTGGAAGCAAAAAGAAATAATGTTTTCTGGGGTTTTTTTTGGTTGTTTTTTTGTTTTTGTTTTTTAATTATTGACTAGGGAGTGAGTAAGGGAAGTAAGCTGGTCTTCCTGTTTCAATTAAGGACTTAAAAACCCAGCAGGAATTGATGGCATCATACCCTTTGAAGTCTGGCCATCTCCATATATTTCTGAGTTCTGGTCAGGGCTCCCATGGGATCCTGAGCTTTGACAGGTGCTAGTCCGTAGTCTGTGCTGTGAGATTGGGGTTCTGTGAATTGATTTATACCTGCTTAATTAATTTAGGCTTTGGTAGCATAATGTAAATGCATCACTAATCCTGTGATGATGACAGTTAATTGGTAATGCACTGCATGATTCAGAATATGGAGCTGCTGGGAGAGAAGATTTTAAATTTAAGTGATTCTGTCAGTAAGAAAATCTAGCTTGATGAGATCCCCCCAGCCTTCTCTCCTCTTGTTGGGGGTGTGATGGACAGGGGGGCGCCTGTATCAACTGCTGTGCCACCATGGTATGGTCAGAGAGGGCACCTGGGCTTGGGAGCTGGGGAATGCTCTTAATTCTCCTGCTGAGATGTGTCCACCAGGGGAAAATCTTGGGGATTCTGGGCTGATGAGCTGGAAGGATTTGGGAACAAAAGCAAGTAAATGTGAATTACAATTGGCTCTTACAGAAGAAGGAAGGGAAGAGATACTCAGTAAAAGCACAGATTCAGTGATGGGTAGCAAGAGCAGGAAGAATCTTCCACATTTGACCCACAGACAGACTTGTTTGTCTTTTGCCAATCACTGTTGGTTTGCTAAATGACAAAACAGGCTTTTGGTAGTGTTATCTTAACACCTATGCTAATGTCAGAAGCCCAGCTCTGGCAGGGTGTGTGACAGGAGGTAGATGTTTCCTCGCAGTAAAATGGCTTTTTCTCTCTGCGTTTCTGAAGGAGCTGGGAAGCAGAGATGAAGAGCCCCAGCTTGGACCAGCTACCGATGTGGTGGGACTCCAGCACTGAAGGACAGGCATTGTTCGGCGCTTTTGTTAGAGGATGATTAAGCTCCTGCTCACGTCTTCAACACACTAATTATAAAGCTGCTAAATATAGAAGAGGAAAAGTCCCTCTTTCTCCTCAAGACTATGAATAACTCATTTTAAACATTTGCTTGTGACAACTGTTTTCTTTAACAATTGTGGTTCCCCTGAAGAAGCAGCATTTGTAAAATGGTCCTCTTTCAGGCAGGAGTTTCCTTTCTCCATGTGTAGCTCCCATGGTGTTCAATGATGTGGGTAACACAACTAAGGGTACGGCAGGCAAGACCTGGCAAGGCTGCATCAGCTGAACGAGTCCATGTCCTGGGAGTTTCATTTGCCTCCTCTGCCTCCACCACAGAGGTGGCAGTATGAGACCTGGCATCTTTGCTGAAAGCCACCATTGTTGGCAGCTTAAGCCCAAAAGGCTGAAATTTGCCTAGGAGCAGCCGATGCCCAGGGGCGCACTGGCCATGCTGCGAGGGTGCTGACCCACAGCAGGGGAAGGGGGGCAGTATCTTCTTAAACCACTGCTGCAGGTTCACTTTAGTTAGTCTCTTGCTGCCCTAAAAAGTCATTGCCCTCTTTTTTCCTGAAGAAGCAGCACAGATCCAGATGGAAAGCACACACTGCCTTAGATTCAGGCTTGGATGTTGTCAGTTGTTGGTGGTATGAAGAGGAGAGCACAGGCTGCTGAGTTTAAGGACTTCAAATCATTGAATGGTTAGAGCTGGAAGAGACCTTCAAGATCATGTGGTTCCAACCCCCCTGCCCTGGGCAGGGACACCTCCCACCAGACCAAGTGGCTCCAAGCCCTATCCAGCCTGGCCTTGAACCTCTCCAGGGATGGGGCAGCCACAGCTTCCCTGGGAAACCTGTTCCAGGGTCTCACCACCCTCACAGCAAAGAATTTCTTCCTAAGATCTAGTCTAAATCTCCCCTCTTCTGATGACGAGCCTGCAGAGTCCTTACAAAGGGCAGATATGACTCTTAGTCTCTACGGCAAAGTGTGAGCAGAATGTGATGCTCATTAACTGTCAGGTTTTCGTATAAATTTCCAGGGATGAAGTTAGGCAAAGATCCTCCTGTATCACCCACGTTTTTACTCCATATACTGAAAAGATGCCATTAATACCAACCCTGTGGAATAAATGTGGAATAACACTGTGCTAACCAAGCCACTGTTATGAGTAAAAACAATTTAAGTGGTTCAGGTAATTCTTCAGAGGCTGTGTAGGAGTGAAAGAGCAATTAATCTACCTAGTTGATATTCTGAGTTGTATGATTATGGGGCAAAACCAGAGAAGTTGGCAGAGCTACTTGATTCCCCCAACCCCTCTGCCCTCACTCCTCTCCGTGCCTACTCAGCGCATAATCTCACTCACCTCCCTCAGAAGAATGACGCCTGAGAACATCATTATCAAATTCAGCCACAGGTTTTGTGTCTTTCTGTTAAATTCTCTTCTTCTCTGGGTTTCTAGATGCACATGAAGTGTGGGAGCATTTTGCAACTGAAAAGTAGTGTTATTTGGGTTCCGGTTATGCCCCACTGTCCTGAATTGATGTGGAAAACTCAGAATCTCAGAACCTTCATGGTTGGAAGGGACCTCTGAGATCATCCAGTCCAACCATACACACACAAACCATACCCAACAAAACTAATCACCCAACCCAACAATCTTGGCCACTAGAGCCTGAAGTGTCACGTCTACACCTTAAATACCTCCAGGGATGGTGACTCCACCACCTGCCTGGGCAGGCTGTTCCAGTGCCTGACCACTGTGTTAGTAAAGTTATTCTTCCTAATATCCAATCTGAACCTCCCCTGCTGCAACTTCAGACCATCTCCTCTTGTCCTGTCGTTATTCCCTTGGGAGAAGAGTCCAACACTCACCTCTCTGCAACCTCCTTCCAGGGAGCTGTAGAGGACAACTCCCTGTAGCTAAAGCTGCAACCCAGAAGAGGTAACAAACTAATGGAGAAGAGTCTGAAGGAGAAATAGGGAAAGCATGGTGATTTGCCTCAGGGTGTACCAGAATTAAGTAGAAACCAAATTTGGTAGAAAATTCTAATTCTAAATACCTAATTCTACCAGAATTAGTTAGAAACATAACAGATCCTTAGCTGTGAAGAAGCTGACAGGCATTGAAGTGCAGAGAGAAGTTTTGCACATCTGTTTATCACAATGGGAGCCGAGTGCCCGTCTAGTTGTGGGTGGCTGTATCATAGAATCATAGAATAGAGTTGGAACGGACCTTAAAGATCACCGAGTTCCAACCCCCCTGCCCTGGGCAGGGACACCTCCCACCACACCAGGCTGCTCCAAGCCCCATCCAGCCTGGCCTTGAACCCCTCCAGGGATGGGGCAGACACAGCTTCTCTGGGCAACCTGTTCTGGTGTCTCACCACCCTCATAGCAAAGAATTTCTTCTTAAGATCTCATCTAAATCTCCCCTCTTCTGATTTAAAACCATTACCCCTTGTCCTATCAAATATCTCCTACATCTTGTTGCTGCTTAAATACCTTCAAAAGTCTGTTCTCATTTTATGTTGGGCCAGTATGTTGTGCTGCTCCTCTGACTGCATGAAGGGTTCATTCATCCCCAGAAGAGCAGGTACTGAAATAGCGGGCTCAGCTCTTTTGTTGGCTTCATTTCACCCTACCCACCACTTAGGTATGTTGGAACAATCAGAACTAAGCTGTTTTTAAAACTCTTAGTGGGTTTATTTCCATTGGGCTCCAGCAGCCTTCTTGTACTGGGACTGACTCACTTGACGCTACTCTCATGCAGGTGTAATTACATTAAGTTGAGTGAAGCTATTTCTAGTTTACACAAGAATATAGAGCCTACCTCTTGTGAGTCACCTGCTAATTCTCTTCAGCAAGAAAATAATAATAATAATAAAAAAACCCCTACATTGTTCTGATTTATTTGTTGAACGTAAACTGAATGTAGAGCTATGAGTAACACATTCCATAGCAGGTAGCAGGAGTTGAATGGAAGCAGCAGTGCTCGCGTGGCACACGTGAAGTGGGAGAAGAAACTGAACTTAAAAAATCTTGGTAACATCAGTGAACCTCTTGCAGGTACAAGCACAGGACAGCCCACAAGTGTGGGAAGCTGTGATGCCACCTCCTTTAGGTTTCTCATTCTCTTTCCTACTGGGAAAGAGAGATAGCTTGGATTTGTTCAGAAAGCCACATCTCTCTTGAGCTTGACTGGAAGATGTGTCTGTTTCCAGGTTTATCCCAGATCATCTGCTAAAGGCAGTTTAGCAGCCAGTTCCTCTTTGCATAGTCTCTTCATGGGGAGATAAACCGGGAAAGCTCATCCCACATCTTTTTTAAAATAAACAACCACCCAACCAAGCAAACCCAAATCCCCATCCTCCAGTTTCCTCCTGCTAATTCACACAGAGTTGCTGATTGTGGCCAACTGCTGGTGCCGGCTGGGGTATGAAAAGAAGCATCTTATTTCCTTGTTTACAATAATTTAATTTAATGGAAGGGAGGTGTCAGGGGTGGTTTGTGAGCATAAAGCAGGTAGATGTCAACCCTGTTTCCAAAAGCAAGCTGGAGGCTATACTTGAAACCAACTTTATGTTCTCAATGCTGTCTTCTCCAAAGGTTGGTGAGTGGCACTGTTAGACCTTGTTTTTAAATGCTGGAAGTTCAAGCATAGAGTAATTTTTTTTTTTCGAGATATCATCAGCTGCCAGTGGTGTTCCTTTTCAAGCAAGTGTACGCAGCAGTGATCCTGAATCTATAATTGAGGGTTCCTTTGGTTATATTCTCCTCAGCTGTAACATGCGAATTCAGCACTGGGAAATGCACTCCCTGACTTGGTACATGTAAACCTTGACTGTGATTGGACTGCAGGTGTGGAAACAATTAACAGCAATAATTAAAAAAATGTATGTATGCTTTTTAAAACTCCTGTGATTGGGCAAATGCTTTTTTTCCTGGTACAGTCACCTGTGATAATACATGTTTTTTTAATGTAGTAAAACATTTCTGCGTAAAAGGAGCATTAAAGGTGTAACTGATCTGAAAACTTCTGTTATTACTCAAAGGCAACCAGAACCCCAAGGCTGGGTCACTTTAAAATGTACAAGGGCACTTTAGCTAATCAGGAGTTAATGATTAACTCAATAATTAATAATTGCTCAAATGTTAAGTTTGGCTGAAAGAGAAACACTTCATAAAATGATATGAAACTCACTAACATTACTAATAGACAGGAAAAATAATTCTGACAATGCTGGAATTGTGGAAGGAATTAACTTGTGAATAACTTAATTTGAAAATTTCAAAAGTTCTATAGCAGAAATGAAAAATTAAGCAAATTTGTATTTCTTGGGAATGAGATATTTTAATTAATCTGGATTGAAATGCCTACTCAGGTGGAGTTTTTTTCAGCATTTTCTTACATTCTTTTTGCAAGACAGTTTGGTGTAGTTCTGTATTTGTCAGAATACAAACTTCTGAATCTGAGCTCTTTAAAACAAAATTTCTACTTTTCACCCTTCTGAAATTAGAGTGAAAAGTCATCTTAGAATCAAGTATGTCCAAGTGGGCTTCTGCTTGTGCCTGCCGGCATCCAGAATGCCAGTAAGCTCCAATCTGAACGTTGCTATGAATGTTTGCTCCTTTGCATCTGCTCAAGTTTAAATAAGTAATTCTTCACACAGTAAAAGTGTAAATGAAATATTTTAAAATCCTTTTAAAGTAAATATCTAGGATTTTTATGATTCTAACGTGGTCAGAATAGAGAAGCAGGTACAAGCATGAGTATGATTTCTAAAGGTAATACTGGATGAACCGTGCGAGAGCCAAGAGACATTATTCATGCTTCCTATTAAGTAGAAAATAGCACTACACTCCCTTTTTTCCCATGTTTCTTCTTATTTTTAAGAAACAATAACCCTTGTTTGGGTTTTCTGGGCCTGCCTCAGCCCCAGTTTTCCATGTGCATGGTACGAGAGATGAAAAAGCAGAATTTGATACTTGGAGCAGTACACTCATTTTAACAGCATTACCTACCCGTTGAAGAGGTGGGGAATGGCTGCTAGTTCATGGCTGAACATCAGGGTGTCAATCTTGCCCTCTGCATCACGGTTCACACCCCAGGCTCATTCCCATTACTGCTTGTGAAGTTTGGAGATTTAGAGATTGAGTTTTAATTTACCACTTAAAAGTGGAACTGAGCTCAAGTGAAATCGGTGTCCTGTTCTGCCAGGCATGGGGCAAAGCCATTGGAGAAGGGCTGTCGTAGGACCAAGAGCTCACAGACAACTCAGGGTGGCACTACACCCGTGCAGCTGGCTGTAGGGTCCCACCCGTGGGTCACAACCACTGCTGGCAGCTTGTGCCCTTGCCAGCTGTAGAAGCCAAAATCCACCACGCTAAGAAGAGTAAGGGGCTTCCAGCTTTTGCTTATGCCTTCTAGCCATTCCTGGTCCTGGGCTTAGATCAGTTAGGTCCCAAGATACATGCAAGGAAGTGAAGCTCTGCAGTGTGGTACCTGGGATCTGGTAGAGTAGAGAACTTGCCAGGATCCGGACATTCTTTCTAGAGCAAGGCTGCTGTAAAATCCTTGGGGGTTTTCCCCTGAGTCACTACAGCCAGTGTGGTTGGATGCATCACCTCACCACAAAGCCACCACAGTGTCCCTTCTACAGGTCAGGCCATATTTATGTGCTGGAAGGAGACGTAAAAACTACTTATTAGTAAGTAAGTAGAATTTTCTGCCACCTGGAGTTCCTGTGAAGTCATTTAGAGTAGTAACTCATTCTTTCCAGCTGCAGCAACCCTGTCTGAGGAGAAAGGGCAGGGTCTCATCCAGGCACACACACACCTTTTGCTATTTAAATTGGTGGCAACGACTGCTGAGGCTAGTGGGGAAGCCCTCTATCTGAGGCTAGCAGAAGGGAATAGCTACATCAGGTTTGGGGCAGTCTCCTGGCACAGGTGACTTCACTAATTGCTCCTGATTTCTGACCCTTTCCTTTTCTTCTCCTTGCCAGTGGAACCTTCCTATCTCAGATGTATTTTGTTCTTTTCCTGCAGGAGAAAATACAAGAAAACATCACAGAGGTAAGAATAAATTGCAGAGGACTGGAAGGTACTTGTGAGTTGTCTTTTTGTTAGGGGTTTTGAAGGAGAATTTTTATGTTATCAGATGAGTTTTGTTGTCAGGCAAATGCCATTTTACTGATTGTTTCCCCTTTTGAAGGTCCATCTCCTGCTGCTCCAAATCCCCTCAGCTGCTTGTGGTGGTAGTCCTCCTCCTCCTCCTCCTCCTCCCATCTGATGTTGGTGGTCGTTTGCCCTGGGCAAGGATAGAAATATTTATCCTTGAGGTCAAACCCTAATAAATGTCACTGTGTTCCTCCTGCAAGATCTGCTGGTTCCAACTCCTATTGCTTACTCATGCTGTAATAACTAAATGGGTTGTGGGCTTGGAGTGTTGTTAATGATCTGTGCCTTTGCAGGAGACTGAAGGAAAAGGGGGATCCTGTTGATTAACAGGCCCAATTACAGCTACCTGATGGAGCTCCCTTACTTCCTCCTTGCAGGAGGGATGGGGTGGGCTCTGATGGATTAATTTGTCTTTCTTTGGAGCCCCTGTGCTCGGTTGCTTCAGAGCACCCACTTTGCAGCACAAAGTGTTTTGTGGCGGGGCTGGCTCCCCCTCTCCTGTGTGGGGAGTATTAATTGGTGACTTGATCTCATGGTGGGCTGAGCATCTTTGGTTCATGTCGACTTTAACTGGGTTTGAGACTCCTGCGGAGTGTTTCCTAAAAATTAAACTCTGCAGCTTTGGTGAATGTGTCCTTGAATGTTGTGTGATACTGGAGGGAGCTGGCAGAGAAGCCGATGTGATGATGGGATGAGCTGAGACATTGCAGCCACCCCTCCTGTTTGCTGTCACCCTGTGCTGAAGATGATTACTCCAGCGTGGCGTTGGCAGGACAGATTGTGTGTGTGCTTGTGTGTCACAGCCACAAGAGACTGAAGTGTGGTGGCTTGAGTCATGGATGAGGTGGGTTTGAGTTATGATAGAGTAGTGGAAAATACTGATTTGGAGATTTCTGTGCTGAACTGTGCAGGTGGGCATTGTGTAGTGTGAGACACGAGAACGGGGAGAAGGTAAATACGCTCACAGTTGTTCTCCTGACTGTCACTGTAGTTCTGTTTGTAGTTCTACTTTTCTCCCAATTTTTCTTGCTGCTGCCATAATTGATTGTGAATTGTGAACATGGCTCTGGCCAGAGGTCTTGAGTTGCCGCAAAGGGGTTCTAATGAAGGGGTACTGCTGGGGTTCTAATTGACCAGCGGCTGAATGTGAGCCAGTGGTGTGCCCAGGTGGCCAAGAAAGCCACCAGCATCCTGGCTTGTATTAGAAATAGTGTGATGAGCAGAAGTAGGGAGGTGATTGTCCCCCTGGACTCAGCACTGGTGAGGCCACACCTTGAGTATTGTGTCCAGTTCTGGGCACCTCAACACAAGAGAGATCTGGAGGTGCTGGAGCGAATGCAGAGGAGGCAACGGAGCTGGTGGAGAGTAAATCTTATGAAGAGTAATTGAGGGAGCTGGGACTGTTTAGTTTGAAGAAGAGGAAGCTCAGGAGAGACCTCATCCCTCTCTACAACTCCTTGCAAGGACATTGCAGAGAGGTTGGTTCTGGTCTCCTCTCCCAGGGAATTAGCAATAGAACGAGAGGGAATGGCTTCAAGCTGCAACAGGGTAGGTTTAGACTGGACATTAGGAAGGAATTTTTCCCAGAAAGAGTGGTCAGAGACGGGAATAGGCTGTCCAGGGAGGTGGTTGAGTCCCCATCCCTGGATGTATTGAAGGGTTGTTGGGATGTGGTGTTGGGGGATATGGTGTCGAGGAGAACAGACCCTGACTCTTGCACTGATCGTTCCCTTAATAGTTGACTCCAGTGCTTTTTTAACAATAACATATTGATATGATTTTCCTCATAAACTTGGAAGTTTCACAGCTGTCTAGACAACACTAATTTCATTAGTCCCAATTTAGTAATTGCACCTGAGCCGCTGAACTGTGATGTAGATTAAATACAACAATACTGGAAAAGCAGGGTGTTTAATCAGGATTGGGTCATCTATCATTCTCCCGTTGAGCTCCCCTTGGGTAAGTGGATAGGAGATCGATTGTGAAATAGAGACTAGAGACACAGTTGGCACAAGAGGGAGAACTAGACAGAAAGCCAAAGCTCTCTTGAACTTTTGGGCCCTGGGTTGGTTTTGCTTTCTCTGGAGCCCTTCTAGACCTGAGGAATGTTTGATTTGACTGTGGAGTCTCCCAGTTATCCTGAAGACAGCTGGCTGTGGGCTCCTCAGGTTTTTCTGGGAGATACTTGGCACCTTCAGCTTCCTGGGAGATTATAAGGGAAAATGAGCCTTTGAAGTAGCCCTTGGCATTCCCCTACTAGATGAGGTTTGTCTGTTTGGGTGACATTTGGCTGGCATGATCATTTCTGCACTTCGAAGGACTCACTAAACTTCTGTTTATCTTCTCAAAATTCATTGGATAATTAATCTGTGTTAGTTTACAAGGCATAAATTTTCATCCATTATGATCTGCAGCTACGCATTCTACTACACCAGTAACACAGAATGGCATGTGGTGGTGTTTTAGTTTAGCTGCACATTGGTTAATTGTATAGTTTAATTTTCTATTACCCTGCAAATTCTTCTTGTACAGTGAAATCTCTTTAGATAAAAGTCAAGTAAAAAGAATCCTGATATTTTTATCTGTCCTTCTGATGTGTCACCCCACCCCACCCCCAAGTACCTTATAGTGCTATACATGAAGTATAAAGTAGAAAAGGAAATGTAACCAAAGTGCCTTTGAAATATGACTGTGACCCTGAAAGAAGCATCCTAACGGGCCCTGCAAAATACTAATGTGATTTCTTTACAAAAGATTGTACTTTAATTAAAAAAGGTTGGCATCTGATACAAACCACATGGCCGGAACATCAAGCCATCCCTAATTTTCGTAGGGGTTTTGTTGTTTCTACTTCTGATGATGAGGCAGGAAACTCATAAACAGAGATCTTTGCCATCCCTTTCCCACACTTTCCTGTTCTTTCTTGTCTGTGTCTGTGCTTCTGAATTCCAGTTTGCTGTAGTTAATACACTCTTGAAGGAAAATGTGAATGTAAACATGCTCTTCCTTAACAAAAAAAAAAAAAAGAAAGAAAAAAAAAAGTAAAGAAAAAGTGTGTGATGTACTTATGTTAGTGTGTAGCACACGAGGTAAACCATACACGCACAAATGGTGTTACACACAAAATAAGTGGAAAAGTATATCTCTCTCCCCACAGCTTTAGTTCATAGTCATCTTCAGGGTTACTCATAGAATGGTTAGAGTTGGAAGGGACCTTCAAGATCATCCAGTTCCAACCCCCCTGCCCTGGGCAGGGACACCTCCCACCAGAACAGATTGCTCCAAGCCCCATCCAGCCTGGCCTTGAAACCCTCCAGGGATGGGGCAGCCACAGCTTCTCTGGGCAACCTGGTATCAGCACACTCATGCTGATATCTCTTTAGATTTAAATAATCCACTGTCTCTTTTGTATTATTTAAAAATGCAGTTAAGCTCTCATTCTAGGTAATCTTTAAATTGGGCATTTGCTTGGGGCTAGGTCATAGGAGAAGAACTCTCTACTGGTGGTTAATCTCGTCCTTTAGTGCTCTTCGGACACACTAAAGAGATTTTTGTTGAAATGAAATGTCGGTGCTTCCTCCAAGCTGGCTGTCTGAGTAGGGGCATCATGCATGGTGGTGGCTGTCACTGCCATTGATAGGAAAATGTAGACTGAAGGGGACCTTTGGAGGTCATCTCTTCCAGCTCTCAGTGCTTGAGAATGTCGCTGTGGCCCTGATTAACTGTTGGCATTCATCAACTTACTTAGTTCTGATGCCATTTCATTTCCACAGCTTATCTATTGACCTTGCAAGGTTATCTTAATTACAAATAATAAAAATACCCCTAATTCCTTAAGCTGTGCAAGTAATTATAATACTGCTTAACTCAAGTTTTATATATATTATATATATATATATATTGTATTTGAGCAAATCCAGCAATATAGGATGCCTTAAAGGTTGATGTGCTAATCAGTAGCAGGCACACGTGATGTTCACCTTGATGTGCCAAAATTCTTTGTAAAGCACTGTTGTTTGGATGCTGAGATCTCCTTGACTCCTTTTAACTCCGGTGGGGCTTCTTGAAACTCTGCACCTCAGGGAAATTGGTGTTAAATTTTCAGTTCAGGGTTTCTGGTCGTTGTGTGAAAAGAGGTGTTCTGACTTACTTCTGTAGTATCACAAGTGGAGTAGGTTCTGTTCAATTTAATGAATGCTTAGTTTCAGTAAAAAGGGTGTTGATGTGCTGGGTGGGTGTTCTGTATTCATTGTACTGCAGAACCATAGGTGCTTTGGGGAAAAGCTGAACATGGGCATGTAAGTAAAGCTTACAATCAATCTATATGTGAAGGGGGCAAATTAGAGTGACATTGGCAACCTGAATTCAGTATTTTCTAGCTTTCTGGGTGCTTTACTTTGCAAACGTGAGCAGTCTTCTAATGTGGTTTTAGTGCTGTCTGATGCTGGCTGTGTTACCCAGCTCTGGAAAAGAGGCCCCAGTTAAAGATAAAGCTGAGTGGAGTTTGAGCTTTAATTGATCAGGAAGTGTCTATTACTTGGGTACGTGTAGGGAAACTTCAAGGATCTGATGGGGGCTCCAGGAGAGCTGGAGAGGGACTCTTTGTCAGGAAGTGGAGTTGATAGGATGAGGGGGAATGGTATTAAATTGGAAGAGGGGAGATTTAGATAAGATCTTAGGAAGAAATTCTTTGCTGTGAGGGTGGTGAGGCACTGGAAGAGGCTGCCCAGGGAAGCTGTGGCTGCCCCATCCCTGGAGGGGTTCAAAGCCAGGCTGGATGGGGCTTGGAGCAACCTGGTGTGGTGGGAGGTGTCCCTGCCCATGGCAGAGGGGTTGGAACTGGATGATGTTTAAGGTCCCTTCCAACTCTAACTGTTCTTTGATTCTATGATTCATGTTGAGAGGGGGAAACTCACCTTCTACATGATCCCAGCTTTTGTTCTCTTTACACTTTCTATAAGAAAAACCTTGGAAACGACAGAGGCTTGTACATACCCTCCACCTTTCCGTCCTTCTCCTCTTTCCCTCAGTCTGAGAGCTACAGTATTCATTGAGATTGGACCCTCTACAGATATAGGCTTCCCTCCCCCCTCCCCCCCCCAGCTTTTGAACTCTTCCTCAGATTTTCTACCCCCAAAAGAGGCAGTTCTGTTATAATACGATGGCTCTGGTAGAGGAAGGTATAAATTTTGGATTCCTGACATGAGTAATGGGACAGTTATCTTTATCCAGAGCAGGAATAAGTTCAAAATAATTATGAAACATGATTACATAGTGACCATATGTCTGTTACTGGTATATATCTATTCCTAAAATTAATTTTATTCCATATATTCTATCATACTGAATAATGATCAATATATACAAGTCATTAATGACTGTTAAAATATTGAGTATTATTGAGCATATTCTTTATCTGATTTAGAATACCTACAAAAATGACTGACTGTACAGAATTTGTTCTAACAATAACAACACATCTTACTTGGTAAGGAATGGCCTCTGCCAGATTTGGAAATGTGAAAAAGTAACTTAGGCTACTCAAATACTGTGATAGTAAGTGTCCTTTCCCATCCAAAGGGAGTTGATGTTCAAGTTTTTTCTCATCGTGTTCTTGTTTAGGTGAAATTCAGCCAAAACTTCAGTATCATTTCAGCAGAACTGTTAACATGCTCCTGTTTTTGCCTTGGTCCTCTATAAATAATTTCTCTTTCAAAATTCTTAGTGCTGGACAATTTTCCCTGATTCAAGTCTTGGGGAAAGAGGGCAGAGCAGAAGTAGTCTCGTGCCTTCTACTACTTGTCTAGCCTTTGTTACGGGAAGTTGTCCAGAAAAAAGCTGCTGGAGAACAGTTTTTTCTTCACTGGCTATGCACCCAGGAAATAGGTAATATAATATTATAGGTAATAATATATAGGTAATATAGATGCACTGTAACCTTATGATGTTTTGGCACTTCTGTTGCCACCATTCAAAACCAAACAAAAAAATACATGTATGAATCTGGAAAGCTGTATGGAGATGAATAAATCCCTTTTCTCAACGCTTTCCTGTTGGGTTAGTTTGGCTGCTTCTGGTGATACCTAGTGCTCTTCTCACTGACTGACTTGTAGCTGAGTGAATGTGGCTTGTTGTTTCCTCTGGGGCTTTTCAGTGTTTGTTCCTTTACATGGATGGAATATAACCCTGTGAGTGCATGGGTACCAGTATGTGTTCATTTCCATTTTAGTTGATCTGAGATCCTTTACTGAAGCATGTTTGGAGAATTAGATTACAATTTGATGGGAGGATGAAACAGGGAGTTCTTCTCCCATGATTTACACATAATTTGTATAATAAAACTAAATGAAGAATTCAGTTAAGGCTTATATTATTGCCTACTAGACATGATCTTCCTGTAAAATACTATTGATTTTTTTATAAGTGTTTTTTTGTTGGTTTGTATTTGCCCCTGAGAAGGGAATTGCTCGGATTTGATGTATGCAACTCAGTGAAACTTCCTTAGTTGAAATGACGTTAAGTTTGAGGGTCATGTCGGTAGCCTAAGAGGAGGGAAGCTAAGAAGGTTTCTTCTGTTCACGCAGTCCCTCTATGAACCAGATGAACCAGAGCGTTCATTACCCCAGTCTGGATGAAGACAGTTTACAACACTGGTAAGGGGCCTTCTTTTGCTGGAGCTTAATGCAACTGTTAGCAAAGGCAGAGGCTACTCTGTAAAGCTGCTCTTTTTGCCCTTCTTATTTGCACTCCAATCTCTCCACGTTCACAGAAGATCTATATTATTTAAAAAAAAATTCTGGTTCTATTTCCTGAAAATAAGTGTTAGCACAAATATTGCCACATCTGTCTCCAGCCCTTCCTTCCCCAGCTGCCATTTCCCATTCCCTTCTGCTTCCTCATCCCTCTCTCCTAACTGCTTGTGAATTTTTGTAATCCACAGCATAGAGGAGGCAGGTGTTAGTCTTGACTCTGTGTTCCAGTGGTTTTCCACTAACATGCTACGCACAGAAGCACAGAGTCTTGTCTGTTGAGAAGCTTTTCTTCCAAGGAAAAATCAAGAAACAAATGGGAAACCTTAAGATTTGGGGTCCTACTGGGAGATGTCCTTGCCGATGGCAGGGAGGTTGGAACTCGATGATCTTGAAGGTTCCTTCCAACTCTAACCATCCTATGATTCTATGATACCACACTACACACTTCATTTGAGTACCCAGATGTTCCTGGGGAATAAAATACCAAAAGACACAAGAAAACAAACTAATTCAAATGTTTTGGTGGTGGTTTGGTTTTTGTTTGTTTGTTTGTTTCTTTGGTGTTTTTTTTGTTGTTGTTGTGGTGGTTTGTTTGTTGTTTTTTTTTTTTTTTTAANTTTTACCTGGAATGATAAATCGTCTCTGGTCAAACCAATAATCCCAACAGCTGCTGATGAGTTGACCCCTCTGAAGTGGTACTTCAGCTTGTAGGTAGGTAGGTAGACCATTGATTTTTCCTATCAAGCATCTATAATGCATGAGCTATAGAAACTTCCAGGCAATTTTGAGTACACTGGTAAATTACAAAAAGCTGGTCATTCAAATTACCCTAAGATGCAGCATGTCCATGACTAGTTCACAACTCCTATGTCTTAGCTGTGTCTCTTAATTCAATTTGAATTGATAGTGACTTGTGTCAATCCTTCTCTTTGATTTAGCGGTCAGGCCAAAGGACAACATTTTTTTAGGAGGGTAGGGAGGAAAGGGGGAGGAGGGGAAAGAATTAAATAAAAAATTGTTAGTGACTGATGTTATTTTGGCAGTTGATGTGGGAATGAGCTTTTACTCGGGGACCTCCTCCAGGAGAGGGCAATAGAATTGAAGTCCAGCCTTCCAGCCTTCAAAATCTCTCACTTCCTAACTCCCTTGCAAATGGTGAAGAGGGAATCCTAAGGCGTTTTGTTAAAAATATATCAAGTACAAGGGATGAGGCATCCTTGCTGAGATGCTTTGCCCCAGGAGAGAATCAGTTATCTCCTGGCAGTGTGACTTTTTCTCATGAGAAATTTCTCACTTTTAATGGGGATTACACTGGAGCCACTAACAAGTCTTATAACAATCTGGGAAAGCTATAAACGCTCTTTCCTCACTGCCACATCAGCAAGTCTCTCTGATTTTTACTGATTAAGCTCTGTGTTTGTTTTAGCATGTTCTCAGTAGACTACTCAACTAATATGAATGGTCCCCCCCTCCCCCCAACAAAAGCATTTTGCTTCCCCTGGTGTCCTGCCTATTTTGAGATGATAACTTGTGGATGATGTTTAACTTTAATTAGATGGCAGGGGAGAAGTCCTCTGTGTCTTTATACCATATGTACACAGGCACTGCACTCTCTCGCACGTTGAGGTGAAAACATTGAGAGTCTCATGAAAAAATTGGCAGCCCCTTGCTGATTGCTGTGCCACCTCCGCGGGCACAGGGGAGCACAACTAGGAATGTATTTTGACAGACTGGCTTCCAAGACTTAATAGCAAAAAAGGAAAAGAAGCCCTAAATAGGAAAAAAAAGGACTTGGGCTTCCATCGTATGTGCATTAGTTTAAAGAGGAATTGCACATTAATATAGTTAATACACATTTCAATGAACAGCACTGCGGAGGAGATTAAGAAGCAATTTACTGTAGTGTTTGGCTGGTGTGTCTCTCCCTGAATCCCATCCATCTGCTGAGGAGTCGGAAGAGAAGCAGACCCTGTTACAGAATTTGATGTGTGCTTTTCCAGGGTTGGAATTAACATTACGGTCCAGTGGATGGGGATGTCTAGACTGTCATCATGCAGAACAATTGTTCTCTGCTAGGGAAGAAGTTCTTGAGTAGAAATATCAAGTTGTTACGTACTTACCTGCACATACTATGCTTCACAGGGGCTTCATAAAATATTTGAGGTATTTATATTGTGGATTTGTTGTTTGCCCATACTTGGAGATACTCGTGTGCCTGATTGCACAGATGGATGAGTGGGCACATGCAGGATAGGTACATTGGATACGTCCAGCTTAATAAGATCCAAAGCTGTTCAGAATACAATTTGGCACTGTCGATCCCAAAGATGTGTTGTGGGTTTTTTGTGTTGTACTGTTTTAGGGTTGTTGTTTTTTTTTTTTTCCTCAGCCGGATTTTGGGAACAATTACAGTAACTTTGTTTTCTCACAAGATGTAGGGGCGGGACTTTGGACATCTGGTCAGAAAACCTTTTCTTAAATCTGTGCTTTATTTTTCAGTGCAGCTGCTTATTCCTAATCTTCATTCTGATTCAGAGAGAACTTAAACGTATCTTCCCCTCTCACTTGGCTACAACCCTACCTTCAGAGAAAAGAAACAACAATTGCCTGATTGTAATAGAAGTGCTACAGTGAAATCATGATTTCTTTCGGAGGTTATTACACTTACCGTGTATAAGTACCTTATTTCTGGGCTCCTGTACAACACATTCGTATTTAGTGGTGCATGTAATTAAGGTTTGTAGCTTTACAACCTTTCTTGACTAATATTTACATAAAGCATGTTTTCAGCTTATGTTTATTCACTGTTTTGATTAGAACCAGCTATTTTTAAAAGGGGGGGATGGGGTGGGGTGTAGAATCCTCTTAAGTTTGTTATCAGGAACAATGCTTTATGCAGTACAGAAAGTGTTCTCTGGATTTGCTGATCAGCGATACACAGTTGTTCTAGGTTTGTAGAACATTGTCTTCCTTGGGTTGCTTTTCAGAGTCTGGGATGTTAATAGTAATGAAGGGGCAGGATGTAAGTGATTCTTCCTTGGGTTCTCACTTGTTCTTCCTGGGAAAATTTACAGCAGATAGTGTTACTGACAGATTGGGAGAGCTGGGGCTGTTCAGCCTGGAGAAGAGAAGGCTCCGGGGAGACCTTAGAGCAGCCTTCCAGGATCTGAAGGGGTGCTACAGGAGAGCTCCTGTAGCACCTCTACATCTCTCTTGTGTTGAGGTGCCCGTGTCTTTATCTGCTAAAATATGGTTTTAAATTCTAGGCTGTGTATATATATATATATATTTCTGTTCCTATAAAAACAGACAGTGCTATAACTGAGTACAATGTGAGCTGATAATTTTCTGGCATTTTTCAGCTACCTAATAATATTTTGACAAATTCCAGCAGTACTTATTGATTATTGACCAAAGATGTCTCCTCCAGTTTTGTTATGCTGTCAAGACGGAAATACTTACCCACTACCCACTGCAGGATCTTGTGGGATCCATGCCACAGAACAGCAATAGTCCTGTGGTTTACATCTCATGGCTTTGTGAAATAAGTTATTGGCATCAGAACATCTGGTTAAGCCCCTGTCCAAAATGGAGCAGCATGTTGTTCCTCATGAGAACACTCGAGGAATGAACAGGCCTGGGGCCAAGGTGCTGCTTAACTGTGGCTGAACCTTGCATATGGCCGTAGAATCATAGAATGGTCAGAGTTGGAAGGGACCTTAATGATCATGGAGTTCCAATCCCCCTGCCCTGGGCAGGAACAACTCCTCTCCTGTAGGTCATGTCACGTCATGATGAAACCATTGCCATGAAATAAAATAAAAATTTGTATTCTGAATGCTAACTGTGTTGCATATCGATAAATAACTGAATTGTATCCCCTGGGCAGCCAGTCCAACAGTTTTGCCAGCAATAGATCTGCTTACATGAGAAAACCAAGACTGTTGAAAGAAGGTGTTGTTCTTGCTCTGAAAAGCGTCAGCTTGTTGCTGCTTTTTCTTCAGACTGGCTAAGCCATAAGAATGGTTGCAGTTCAGTTTTCCTACAGCCTGCAGTTGTGGTATTTTTTTAACATGTTTTTTTTCTTCCCTTTGCAATACTGGGAATGTTTTCAGATTGTGAGGACAAATGCTCCTCCTGGGAGTTTCTGCACTAATAAACAATGGCAACAACAACCTTCTCTGTTTTGTGTTATAGCTTCGTTTTTAATGACTCATGAGGCACAAAGAACTTGAGCACCGATCTGTTGGTTGACAGAGCTTAAAGACACCGAGGCCTGAAGTGAGGAGTAGGCGTCATTAATCAGCAGCCTTGTTGCTGTGTCAAGCAATGCTGCTTTTTGATGACCATTTTAAAGAAAATTCTAAAAGCTGGACCGGATGAATTCATCTCTAGTCCTGTCCTAAAGCTTGCTGAGGTGAGGGGATGGAAGACTGACAAGCACCACAGCTTCCAGAAGTGAGAGTTTTACCCCCAGAGCCCTTGGCGAGAGCAGGAGTTGCATAGAGGAGGACAGTGATGGAGATCACGCGATGTCAGGGCCCGGAAACATTGTCACAGCTGTCTCACACCACACCGCTGGAAGGGGTGAATAGCAGCGTGGATATACATGGGTGTGTGGAGTAAAGGCATCTGTGCTGCTTTTGAAGTGAGATGTTGGGGACCCCAGCAGTTTAGCAGAGCAGATGTTTGAGGAAAATCCTAAATACCTGAAGTTTTTTACTCTCATGGGGACCAAACCCGAAGAAGTCTGGTGATGGTGGAAACAGCCTCTCCCAAATCTCTTGGAACTTTCCAAATGTCCATTCCGCATGCATGTGATTTAGTTTGGTTTCGTTTCACCGCGGTTCTCAGTGGGATGGTCTGAACGCTGGGAGTGCAGCATCCCGGTTATTCTGTCTAGAGGACCCTGTGGGCAGGCCGATGTTAGGCTTTTTGTCAGTGTCCTTGAGAAACAGCGAGAGACCAGTGACAATCGCCATCAACTCTCACCTCTTTTATCGCTTGAAAGCAATGTTCAGCCTTTACTTATCAGCATAGCCCTGACACGCTGCTCTCTGCTGAATTCAGAACTGAAATATCCTGGAAGGCAAATATCATTAGGACTGAATTTTCCTCATCATCACTTGTCCAGTAACCTTCACTTGGGAGGAATTTAAAGAATGAAGATATTTCTGGATTGCAGCTTTATTCTTCTTTAATGCTTTGGTTAATACTAACGGAACAAGAGTTGTGTAGTGGTTAGACTCGGAGACGGGGCTGCGGTCTTAGGTGGTTTGGGGCCAATTCAGAACAGTTCAAACAAAAAACAATGACAGAAGGTGGTAGGGAATCTCGCAGATGTTTGAAACCTGCAGGGAGTTTGTCACATCACTAGCAAAAGCACTTTTCCTCTGCCCCATGCAGCTGGAAAGCTGTGAGTTGCTCTTATGAATCCAGTGATAGAAAAGATGGGTGGCTCTGAGAAATCTTGCACGTTGTATGCAGACCTGCACCTAGAGAAGTTGCAGCTGCAAAAGATGTAGATGGAAAAGATGACAAATTTCTTCAGTTCCTTTGTCTGAAGGGAACTGAAGCTGAGAGAGAAGAAGGAATAACATAAGATAAATCATATTAAATTGTCTTGTTCTCTACCATCACGCTTCAGTAGGGCTGTGATTAACATGTACTAAGAGTTGGTGAGGGACTTGCTTGGTGAATCAACAGGTTAGATTCTGTGTACTTAGAAAATGGGAAAAACAGGGCAGATGACTGGCTTTTTTTTTTTTTTTTTTTTTTTTTTAAAATTTTTTGTTTTTTTAAAAATTTTTTTTTTGAAAATTTGTTGAGACGCTACAACAAAAACCAAGCCCGGCATTAGTACTTGCGCATCCTGAATTTGTTAATTGCAACTTGCTCTAGTGCCCAGATGCTATTTTTGATATGTCAGCTACCACTTAGAGTGCTGGCTTCTTGTAAGCTTGCTCTCGCACAGTCATAGGATTTGACCTGATAAACCAGCCTTTGATGTATGCTTTAATAGTTTTCAGAAGTATGATAGTTTAGGATCCAAAGCTTTTATGCCAAGCTTCATTAGAAATTGACCACCATTTAGTGAGATCTATTTGGACCAATNTTAGAAAATGGGAAAAGCAGGGCGGGTGGATGGGTTTTTTTTTTTTTTTTTTTTTTGATACAGACTTTGTGATGTGTGACGTGTGTGTAACTGCCCGTTCTTAATCTGGGAAACCGTTTTGTTACGGTAAGAACAGACTTTCCAGCATTCACCTGCTTATTCTTCTAGCTGTTTGCTCAAAGACTGTAGTTAGGAGAGCATGTTTCTTCAAAACGTCATGTGTACAGGGATTCAGTGAAATTTACTGTGTCCAGCTCTGGAGTCCTCAACAGGAAAAGGACATGGATGCGTGCCCAGGTGGCCCAGAAAGCCAATGGCATCCTGACTTGTATTAGAAATAGTATGACCAGCAGAAGTAAGGAGGTGATTGTCCCCCTGGCCTCAGCACTGGTGAGGCCACATCTTGAGTGTTGTGTCCAGTTGTGGGCACCTCAACACAAGAGAGAGGTGGTGGAGTGAGTGCAGAGGAGGCAACGGATCTGGGGAAGGGCCTGGAGAATAAATCTTATGAAGAGTGATTGAAGGAGCTGGGGCTGTTTAGTTTGAGGAAGAGGAGGCTGAAGGGAGACCTCATCCCTCTCTACAACTCCTTGCAAGGGCATTGCAGAGAGGTTGGTGCTGGTCTCTTCTCCCAGGTAATTAGTGATAGAACAAGAGGGAATGGCTTCAAGCTGCAACAAGGTAGGTTTAGACTGGACATTAGGAAACAATTCTTCCCAGAATGAGTGGTCAGAGATGGGAACAGGTTGCCCAGGGAGGTGGTTGAGTCCCCGTCCCTGGATGTGTTGAAGGGTGGTTGAGATGTGGTGTTGGGGGATATGGTGTAGAGGAGACTTTGTCAAGTGTGGCTGATGGTTGGACTCAATGATCTCAAGAGTCTTTTCCAACCTGAACTATTCTATGACACTTGGAAAAATTTTCTGGGAGAGGCAAGCAACTTTCATCTCCAGAAATACCTCTTAGACAACTATAAGGATGACCACCATGAGACCTAGCAAATTAGTGAATGTTGATTAAACACCATTCCAGCTAGGAGGGGTTAACTCTTAAAAGCTGATGTTTTTGAAACAGAGCTTTTAGGAGAATTGTACAGTAGATAATTGCTTAGGTCTAAATGCAGCTCTGTGGCTGTGTCAATGCACAGAAATCACGTGGTATTTTCCTTACACACCAGGAGCGTGCACAGTGAGAGAGCTTCTGGGAGATCATCTTCTCAGAAATATTCTCATTACAGATTTGCAGTCATCAGTGAAACTATGGTTGTGACTGAAGATACCATAGAGCTGTTAGGTCCTTTCCTCTTTGCATCAGTTAACTGTCTGCCTTCATACAGGCTGTTTCCAAGCCATGCTAAAGCAAGCTTTGTAGCCAGCACACGGCCTCTTCTGCCGCATGTGGATATGGCTTGGTGACTACTCAAAAACTCTAAGTGATTAAAATTGCCCTTGGTGAGAAATAGGAGAAACCAATGCAAAGACTGTGTCCTGTGTGGCATTTTCTTCCTCCCTGTGAACTACTTACTCCTGGATGGGACTACAGCACCCCATTCTGTCACTTACCAAGAACAGCCTTGACGTAGTATTTTTCGCAGTACAGAGAGATAAAATAATCTCATTGTGGTGAGGTAGCTTGAATTGTCACTTCGCCTTGCCATTCCGGAGACATTTGTTCAGCGTCTGTTTACTGCCTGGGTCTTATCAACACTTCCCAAGCTGTACTGTGTGGAAACTTTAGGCTTGAAACTTTGCCAGTACTGCTGACTAGTTCCAGTAATGTGTTTTTGTTACCTGCTTTCTGACTTAACGCATGCCGCAGGCCACGTGGAGAGTCGTGTCAGGATTGTATGATGCTGGTGTTCTATCCAAAGGATACGGCCGTAATAGAAGGGGGAAAAACAACCTAGGCAGCTGGATATATTATCAAATAGCGCAACTTCAAAGGCTCAAACAGCTCATCAACTTCAACTTACAGGGTCCTGGATGGAAATAGGTGCTTGTTTTAAAGTTGCACGGGTTCTGCTTTTCAAACAGGAATGTTGTCACACAGTGTGAATCATCGCGGAGATTAATGAGCTCCAGACCTGGCAGAAGGGAAGTTGTTTGCCCTTTCTGGACAAATAGATTTGCAAGGAAACGTTGCAGTTCAGGTAGTGTGACCTTGCCTAGAAGACAAGTTTCTCCTTTGCTTTGTGTGCTAAGTTTAACATTCCACTCCTCCTGCCTGTTAGTTCAGGATGATAAGCAGCAGATTTGGGGATCTGCAGGAGCCAAATGGAAGTGGGTTCCCTTTCAGTGTTAGCATGGAGTACCTCTGAACCTTAGCTAAACAGCTCATTGAATTGGGCAGGTTACTTCTTACCACTAATTTCTATGTATTTTTTGGTCATTACAATTATTTAATCTTTCCTCATCTTACCTTTTTTTAAAAGTATAATGTTTTAAACCCCCTGTATCTCCTGCTGATCTAATAAGATGTCTTAAAAACTGATCTCCTGGATGTTTTCCACTTACTTGTCTGGTACGTTAGAAACTAATGTTATGCAAGATAAAGAAGTTGGAGGGAAAATATTTTGTTGTTTGGCTCTCCTCAGGTTATGAAACAATGTTTACTTCACTTAAAATTCTGATCCTGTTCCAGGCGTGAATAAAACTTTGAAAGGTATTATTTACGGAAAGAAATAGTGGACTTCCTTAGTATTTTAAAGAAGGATTTTTTTAAACTCTTAAGGGTCATCAGTCAAGCCCTCACTGTAACTTCACAGGGGGCTCGAAAGATGTTGTTTGTTCACTTTTCCCCCTGTATAAATGCCCAAGGCCATCTAAGAGTCAGCATTCTATTTGTTAAGCGTTACATCTGGTCTCTCAAAAAGTACAAAATATGCTGTACTGGCCTTTATAAAAGCAGTCAGAATTCAGACTCCTTTCTTACCCTCCAGAAAGGCACTGTGAGAAACACTGGAGAGCTGTTGGACTTTCCTTTTTGCAGGAGCTTGGTATGGGAAACAGTCATTGCCTCTGAGTGACTCCTCAGTCTGATAATTCCCATCTGGTCAGTCCCCAGGTGCGGGGGGTAGCAGGGCAGGTGAAGGCAGGACAGCAAAACTTTTGCTTAGGTTTTTTGACAAGAGCCTGTTTATGTGCCTTTACAGAGAAAGAAAGAAAGAAACAGGTGGGGGGAAATTCTGGATCTTAAAAAAAACCTCCCCACTTATTTCAGTTTGAGCAAGATTTCCTGTTTAGGTTTTTGGTCTGATGGCTAACTCTCTAATTCACAGAACCACGGAATTGTAGGGGTTGGAAGGGACCTTCAGAGATCATCTAGTCCAACCCCCTGCCAAGGCAGGTTCATCACAGAATCTAGATCAGGCTGGACAGGAACTCATCCAGGTGGGATTCGAATGTCTCCAGAGACAGAGACTCCACCACCTCTCTGGGTAGCCTCTGCCAGGGCTCTGCCACCCTCAAAGTAAGGATGTTTTTCTGCATGTTGAGATGGAACTTCCTGTGTTCCAGCTTGTGTCCACTGCCCCTTGTCACATCACCAGGCCCCACTGAAAAGAGCCCGAACCCATCCTTTTCAAACTCGCTCTTTAGATATTTATAACCATTGATGAGGTCCCCTCTCAGTCTTCTCTTCTCCAGGCTTAGCAGACCCAGCTGTTTCAACCTTTCCTCAGCAGAGAGATGATCCATTGATCATCTTTGTAGCTCACTGCTGGACTCTTTCCAGTAATTCCCTGTCCTTCTTGAACTGGGAGTCCCAGAACTGGACCCAGTGCTCCAGATGCAGCCTCACCAGGGCAGAGCAGAGAGGGAGGATGACCTCCCTTGACCTGTTGGCCACACTTCTTTTAATACCCCCCAGGAGATCATTGGCCTTCTTGGCTACAAGGGCACATTGCTGCCTCATGGCCACCTTGTTGTCCAGCAGGACTCTGAAGTCTCTCTCTTGCAGAGCTGCTATCCAGAAGGTCAGCCCCCAACCTGTACTGGTGTATGGGGTCATTCCTCCCCATATGCAGGACCCTACACTCACCCTTGTTGAACTTCACTAGGTTCTTCCCTGCCCAGCTCTCCAGCCTGTCCAAATCTTGCTGAATGGCAGCACAGCCTCCTGGTGTGTCAACCACCCCTCCCAGCCTGCCACCCTGCCTACCTGTCTGCCTTTCATTATTCTGACAGTCTCAATGTTTCTTTGTACAGCCTGTCTCACACTTCAGACGTGTTCTCTCTGTATTTCAGTTAACTTGGTGTATGTACTGAGCTGATGGTGTGCATGCTCACCCCTTCTTACAGCTCCTTCACCAGACGATTGAGCATTTTGCCTATGGGTTATATAGCTCCTGCCAAGCGATGGTTGCAGTCCGTGCTTGGTGGTCCTCGGTCAGTGGTATGGTGTAGACAAAAGTACTCCCAAGTCAGAAAGCAGCTGACAGAGGCTCACTGTTGGAGCTGGCAGAGGCAAAGAGCATATAACAGGCTGCAGAAGTTAACCCTCAACAACAGCAACAAGTCAGCAGGTTTCTTCTGAAGAGTTTTGCTGAAGTAGGAGCCTGGAAATTGTGACAGGTCTGTTAGCTACTGCTCTGCACGCTGGCAAGGATTCTGTTCTCTTTTATCCTCTGAACTGTCCTGAATGCAAAAATAAGCAGCTGAATAGGCAGAAAGAGCGGAGTCTCCTAAAAAATGCCACCTCTGTTCTTGATGCTTATATCAAAAGCTACTCATAACGAACCTGACTGCATTATCACTGGAAAGTGGTAAAGAGATGGTAGAGTTTTGTGATTGCTATGTTCCAAGATGATGGGTGCAAACAGCAAGTCTTGCATGTAGTGCTCATGGTGAGGGGTTCTCCTGTCACGTATCTGAGACCTTGAATCTCCCACAGCATTGAGCAATGCTGTCTCTTACTGTCTTTGGCTTGAGCCTACAGGAGAGCTGGAGAGGGACTCTTTGTCAGGGAGTGGAGAGATAGGATAAGGGGGAATAGTTTTAAATTGTAAGAGGGGAGATTTAGATGAGATCTTAGGAAGAAATTCTTTGCTGTGAGGGGGGTGAGACACTGGAACAGGTTGCCCAGGGAAGCTGTGGCTGCCCCATCCCTGGAGGGGTTCAAGGCCAGGCTGGATGGGGCTTTGAGCAACCTGGTGTGGTGGGAAGTGTCTCTGCTCATGGCAGGGGGGTTGGAACTGGATGATCTTGAAGGTCCCTTCCAACTCTAACCATTCTATGATTCTGTGATAATTGCCATGCTCGGCTTTGGTCCATTATAATTTTTGCTGGGGCTAATCTGAATTAATGTTCTTTAACTGTGGTTGCTCCTGTTACAAAAGTGAAGAGAGAGTGCACTGTGCAGCACTTTTCCGTGCCCTTGGCAGGAAGGGATGGATCTGGTGTACTGCCTGTTAATAATACATCTTCTTCCAAAAGTTAGCAAATTGAGGAGAGGCACACTGCCCACGCTCTTTAGAATTAACATTCCTATATTGCTTCTAGACGTTTATAATGCAGGGAGATTCATGCCATTTTTTGAGTTTCCAGTGTATTCCATTCTGAGCTAGCATAGACTCTTCCCTACTCCTGGATTCTTGCAGATGACTTTGCAGGAAGCCTGTGGTGTGCGTGAACACGTTTAGGGTTTTACTGTACTCTACCACCATTCAGAACAACCTTGCAGTGGCAAAAACCATGCACGGTGTTCTTTTCAGAATTTTCTTCCCACGTCAGCTGCAGCCTGTCTCTAGTTTACCACCTCTGGCTAGGCTGATGGATGCTTGAAAATTTCTCTCAAATTACACAGAGCTGTTTTCCAGCATCATATTGGTTAAAATTGATCTTCTGACAGAGAAAGAAGAAAAAAATTCTGGTTTGGGACAGCTCCGTGAAGGGGATGGAGGAAAGGTAGAAACAAGGGAGTTGCTTCTGCAAGGACTTGCTCAAATCACTACCCAGGACATTCTTATTTACAAATATGAATTTCTAGGCTTTCCCAGGCACCTGGTGTCATTGTAGTGGTGCCTGGCCAGGCTTTTGCTACATACTGACACCAATAAATGAGGTGAAATAGCCTTTTTGGGTTGGCAGTCGAGCTGTGTCAGTAGTTCATAGGTTAAGGTCCTCTTAATTGATGCCTTGCCTTTTGTCCCCTTTAGTGTGGGGGTGCTGACACTGGACAGAATTCCCGGAAGAACAAGCTCTGCTTAGTGTGAAAAGTTGGTCAGAAAGCTAATGGATGATGGGACATAATCTTCAAAAAGACTGAAGAGCACTTCTGGGAAAAGATGGGCCTCCTGCATTGTGAATATTGCATTTCATGGTAACTCTCTGTGATATAAAAAGATTCACAGAATCACAGAATTGTCACAGTTGGAAAGGACCTCTGAGATCACTGAGTACAACCATACACACACAAACCCCCCAACAATCTCAGCCACTAGAGCATGCACTGAGGGACCACATCTACACGGTTCTGAAATACCTCCAGGCATGGTGACTCCACCACCTCCCTGGGCAGGCTGTTCCGGTGCATGACCACCCTCTCAGGGAAGTCATTCTTCCTAATATCCAGTCTAAACCTCCCCTGCTGCAAATTCAGACAGTCTCCTCTGGTCCTGTCATCATTCCCTTGGGAGAAGAGGCCAACACCCACCTCTCTGCAACC
This sequence comes from Thinocorus orbignyianus, assembly GCA_013400375.1. Taxonomy (NCBI): domain Eukaryota; kingdom Metazoa; phylum Chordata; class Aves; order Ciconiiformes; family Thinocoridae; genus Thinocorus; species Thinocorus orbignyianus. The sequence continues at coordinate 114,150 of VXBW01006207.1, forward strand.
TCCTTCCAGGGAGCTGTAGAGGGCAAGGAGGTCTCCCAGTTAAGTAGAGCTGACAGAAAGGATTCCACAGCTTGGTGGCAAAAGTAATAAGGCTTCAGTGTGGAAAGATTAGAAAGACTGAGATTTTATTTAAAGATGAGATCAATCAGAGTGGGCGTTCGGTTTTCTAGAAATAGTTACAGGGTTAGAGTGACATCAACTCTGTCTTGTATCATAATGACCAGAGGAGAGGAAGGGAATTAAGAGGAATTCTTTCAGTTTGATAACTGTGTCCTATCAAGCTACATATTCCTAAGGTAAAAAGGTTCATTAGGATTCAATGGTGCTTGCTGCTTCTGCAAAGAATGAGAGTATTTGCAGCTAATTTATATATCAGAAGTCTTTTTCAGAAGACCATAAAGTCTATCTGTACTGATGAGCTCTGTGCTTTGCTTTATGAGCAGTTTATAGCACAGCCTGTAGATATGCTCCTCTCTGAAGGGCCAGATGTGCCCCCTAAGAGCCACAGCTAAGTGGTTCAGCAGCCACATCTGTGTCTGGAAGTGCTGTAAGAAAGCCAAGTTAGTAGCAAAGTGAAAGAGGAACAGCAAGATTGCATTGTGCCAATGTTCATGTTACTTTAAGAGCTGCAGTGTGAGAATTCAACCCTAGGGATTGTTAAAACCTTTTAAGATGATGGAGACTCCATTAATATTCTGAACAATTTTTCCAGAGTATATTTCTTCTTTTATTTTTTCTTTTTAAATCTCTCCGTTAGAGTAAAAGACGTTTTTTATATTTTTTTTTTTCCTTTTCAATATACAGGATGATTAGAGAAAATGAACTCCTCTTCAGTAACTGTGTAATCATTCATTGTCATTTGGATATGAATTTGATTCAGCTGAGTGATTTATAAAGAACGTGTGCGTGAATTCCAAAGCGAAATGTATTCCTGCAGACTGATCTTTTTTTTTCTTTTTTTTTTTTTCTTAATTGGAGAGAGGGAATAATAATGATGAGAGAAAAAAAAAAAAATTGGCAGCTTGTTGAAAATCACAAGTGATTCTACAGTATTTTCATTTAATTGTAGCGGCTAACCTCCCCCTTTTTTTTCTTTTTCTTTTTTTTTCATTAAAACTATTTGGAAAGAAAGTAGCAGTCTCAGAAAGTTGAATGCCTTGGGTATCTCATTAGCTAATGCTGGATGACAGAAGGTTCTAATGAAAAGAGCCAACCGAGACCGAGGGAAGAAGAGGTTTTAGGCAAGAAGAGGTTTTAGGCAAGAAGCAGAGGAAAAGTGCATGTGTTGGAATGTTTAACTCATTTTTCCGATGAACAGTAGATTTCTGAGCATTTCAGATGAATTACTTCATGTGGGGTGGGTTGGATTGTGTTGCAAAATGTTCTGAAATTTCAAAGCTACTCACTTGTTCCAGAAAATGACCGCGGAAATCCCTTGTTATGTTCCTAATGCGCTTTGGCTCAGGGTGGGACTGAGTTCCTCTCCTTCAGGCTCACTGGCACCTTATGTGGTCCCAACCCTTCAGAAGGGACTCTGCCCTGTGGTGAGGAGGGCAGAACCTGCCCTTCACCTTTTACTGTGGCACCCGTTGCCTTCTGCTGGTCAATGGGATGACGTTGGCTTCAAAAGGAGGCTGACGATGAGGGATTTCGCATATTGAGTGGATGATGGGCATAGAGATGGTACATTATATTAATTTCCTGTGTGTCAAGTGAAATATTTACCTGACAAACAGTCCCAGTGTGTTGGAGAGAGGTGGCTGCTAAGCTAGAGGTCAGGTCTTCAGGTGATACTTAATTTTGCCCATCTAGACTGAATACCATGCGTCATTGCAATATGAATGGCCCGTGCAGTGACAGGCAAAGTCTGGAGGGAGGGGTGGTATGATTTAATAGACGAAAATGTGACAGACAATTAAGAAGCCTTTAGACAAAGAAGCCTGCCTCCAGGTACGTATCTCTCCACTACCTCTGCTCCTACCTATCACATCTGCGAAAACTTTACTCCTACTCCACTCTACAGGCTGGGGTAATAAGGCAATAAAGGGGTAGACCACTTACTTTTGGCATGAAAACAGTTACAGGTTAATCTCTCCAGCTTGTGTTCTTTATGTGGCAAATGTCAGTCCTTATTTGTGTCACCCACTCGAGTCTGTCACGTCCCTTTGTGCCGACGGTTCCGAGATCAGGTTTGACGTACAACATGCCATAGCAGATGGGCTGGAAAACATTTCAGCCTTCTTTGGGAGACACGGATTCTTTATCTCCAAACATTGTTTGCTTTTTTTGATGAGTGCCTGTGTATTCTAGGGGACCTGGATAAATTAAGCTGTCTAGGGAAAGACTGCACCCTTGAGAGGACTGGGTAAAGAAGCTGAGATTTTCAGCTCATAACTATATGAGAAGCTCATGTGTTGCCTATGAACTGAACCCATTCTGCTGTGCTCGTCTTATCTTGAAAACTGGAGTTGCTGATTATACTCAGTGTTTACTTGTTGGGATTGACCAGTTAGGAGCTACGTGGGGCACGGACCTGTCCATGCAATTGTCTCTCTTCCGCTCTTGAGAACTTGTCAGGCTAAGTTTCATTTTTTATTATTTTTCTTAATTATTAAAACATTTCAGCGTTTAACTTTTAAATGTTTCAAAACAACAACAAAAAAGGTTTTAAATGTCAGTTTTCATGCATGTAATAAATTATTTTTTTAATTTTGTTTTTAACTCACATTTTGTGGAGAAAAAAAATCAAAGCTTGTTAGGTAGAGAAAGGGAAAAGGATATAAATAAGTTTCCCTCTCTTAAGTCAGTTTTACAAAGCAGGACTGTGATTCATTCTAGGGCTGATTGAAGCATTTATGGTCACTATCCAGGTGGTGTGTGCTCTCTTGTGCTAAAGGCCATTTCAAAATAGTGTTGTAAAGCCCATGCCACTTGTCCAGCAATGCCAGAGAGAGAGTGGCTGAGGAAGAGCTAAAAGCAGAGTGGCAGAACTGGCTGCACGTCTGCAGCAGTTTCACATTAGAGCTCAGTGAGGTGAAATCTGGAGACGGTCATTGCTCTTCTGAGTTTTACACCTTCACTGGAGGTAAATTGATTTGTTTGGGCTAAGGAATAGGTCACCAAGAAGGCCACCGGATGTTTAAAGTATGTGGGAGTGGCGACCTGCTTGAGGGTAGAAAGGCTCTGCAGCGGGATCTGGACAGGCTGGATGGATGGGCTGAGGCCAATGGGATGAGGTTCATCAAGGCCAACTGCCAGATCCTGCTCTTGGGTCACACAAACCCCCTGCAGTGCTACAGGCTTGGGGCAGAGTGTCTGGAGCTGCCTGGCAGAAAAGAACCTGGGGGGGTTGGTGGACTGTGGGCTGAAGATGAGCCAGCAGTGTGCCCAGGTGGCCAAGGAGGCCACCAGCATCCTGGCCTGGATCAGGAACAGCGTGGGGAGGAGGACTCAGGAGGTTCCCGCAGATGCACCGACTCGCTCTTAGACTTGGCTCTGTTCCTTATGGCCAGTATAGAGAAGAGTAAGGGCAGATCAAAGCTGCTGCTGACAGCATATCCATAGTCCTCTGTATCTCATGTGAAGTTTGCACATTTTGAGAATTGCCACCAATGCACTTTTAAACTGCTTCCATTATTTTAAAGGTGGTTTATAGACAGGTCTTTTAGTCCAATGACTTCTGTTGAGGTTTCCAGTCTTTTATGCTTTGTATTCTCCTTTTGTTATCAATAGCAATGTAAGGTAAGACTTAGCTGACTTTTGTGTTTTAATCTAGTTTCAATGGAAAACTGGATTTGGGGCTAAATAAATTTTCACCAAAATGCCAGTTTGCTGTGGAGATTTAAAAAATAAACCAGCAAACAAACGACAAAACTGCACAAAGATTTAGGCAGAAATGTTCTTTTGAGTTGATAGTCGAGATTTCCAGATCGGGATAATTTTCCAGTATTACTAAAGCTGCTCTTTGTTGTTTTTAACTGAGAAGTGCCTGGGGGGTGTGTGTGTCTCAATCAAACTCAGGGACGTGCAGTGCCAAAACTGCAGCGTGTGCCCATGTGTACTGTGCCTTTCCTGCTGAGTTTACGAAGTCTCATCCTGCAAAGCTAACTTTCTGGCTTTTCCACTTTCCTTTTACAGCATTACACCTCACTAAAAAAAAAAAGAAAAAAAGATCATTTTAAAAGCCTAAATGTAGAATGTACTAGTCCTCGGCTGCACTTAAAAAAAACTCTGCGTGAACAAGCAAGAATGCAACACTTAGTTTCTTTGAACTCCCTTTACTCCTACTTCTACCTTACTCTTACATCCTGTTTGAAGATGGAGACTGCCACAAGTGGTACTGGATAAAGCAATCCAGCTCTGATAAAATTGCAGCGCCATCAGTTCATTGCATTGTCAAAAGACCAATCGCTTAATGTACTTGAATTGGAACTTGCTGCAGGCGTAGCAAGGAACCAACTGACTCTGTGATGAATGGCCCTTACAGCTAAAATTGAGTAGACTGCTCTGCAAAGGTGTATCAACATTTGCTTTTTTCTTTAAGTGCAGAATTGTTTCATTTAAATAGGAAATACTGAGAGGCTAATAGCAGTTGGCTTTGCTTTGCATAATATTGTCTTATCCTTGCTATAAGGAGATGGATGAAGAGGGATGAGCTCAACACGAGCCGGCAGTGCATGCTGTCAGCCCAGAAAGCCAACCCCATCCTGGGATGCATCAGAAGTGTGACCAGTAGGGCCAGGGAGGTGATTCTCCCCCCTCTACTCTGTTCTTGTGAGACCCCGCCTGGAGTCCTGTGTCCAGCTCTGGAGTCCTTAACAGGAAAAGGACATGGACCTGTTGGAATGGGTCCAGCCAAGGGCCACAAAGATACTCAGAGGGCTGGAGCACCTCTGCTGTGAAGACAGGCTGAGGGAGCTGGGGCTGTCCAGCCTGGAGAAGAGAAGGCTCTGGGGAGACCTTCGAGCAGCCTTCCAGGATCTGAAGGGAGCTCCAGGAGAGCTGGAGAGGGACTCTTTGTCAGGGAGTGGAGTGACAGGACAAGGGGGAAAGGTTTTAAATTGGAAGAGAGGAGATTTAGATGAGATATCAAGGAGAAATTCTTTGCTGTGAGTGTGGTGAGACCCTGGAAGAGGTTGCCCAGAGAAGCTGTGGCTGCCCCATTCCTGGAGGGGTTCATGACCAGGCTGGATGGGGCTTGGAGCAACCTGGTGTGGTGGGAGGTGTCCCTGCCCAGGGCAGGGGGGGCTAGAACTGGATGATGTTTAAGGTCCCTTCCAACTCTAACCATTCTATGATTCTCCTGCTGATTAGACACACACCACACCCCCCCGCCCCAATCTGCGTTTATTTCTCTATGACGATTGGGGCGCCGGCTCTTGCACACATCAGCAAAACCAAGACCAGCAAACAGGTACTGAAAGAGGTCTGTAGCATCATTGTCATTGTCGTCATTCATTTCATGCCTTCAAACATTAGCTCTCACAATAAAAGCATGTCTTCAGAGCTAGGAATGTTTCTGTAACTCTTCAGTGGTCTAGTTTAACTCTCATTTATGAATGGTGTTCGGCGTGCTTGTGTGTAGACGGAGGCAAATTTCTCCTTTCTGGTGTCGGAGAAGTAGCTCCCGTCATGTTTGTAGTGAGCACTTGATGAATGCCTTGTTCGCTGCAGCTCACACCTCTTCTTTTTAATAACTGATGATGAACAGTTATGGTGCATTTAGAGCCACTAAAATGTTATGTGAAATCATTCCTGAAGTACGTGCGAGTGACTCATTGCAGGGTAAATGTTGATAGAATGTGTTGGTCACACAGTTTATATTACCCTTGATTATAAATTCTGGGGTCTTGTAGGAACTTCTAGAATAATCGGTTTTATCCCAAAACCCTCGCACCCTCAGTGATGAGGTTGTAAGAGCAATCTCTGAAAATTACAAAGATTTTAGCACCCACTTGCGAATAGAAACCAAGGAAAGCCCCAACAAAATGCAAGTGTTAAAAAGCTTAAAATCTGCAGCAGAGTTTTGATAAAAAAGTAGAATTTTAATGGCAAGAAGCAGCTGCTGCTGCAATAAAGCCCACATGTGATTTCTGAAGGCGTGAAGGGCTTCCAGGCAGTTGGTCTCATTTGGATCCTGGCCGCATTAGAGTGGTTTTGGATGGACAGGTCTTTTGACATGGTCAGCGAGGAGGAGAAGGTCCCTGGCTGCAGGTTTAGAAAAGCTTCTGTATTAGGAGAGGGGTGAGCGGGAGAGTTTCTGCTCCGTTGTGTCTTACGTTTCCATGGGGGTTGTCTCTGAGCAGCTGGCTGATGGGACTGCTTTGTCCTGGAGAGGTGCACCTGGAGAGGTGCTCCTTTCCTCATCATTCCCGCTTTCCTGTGTCTCTCAAGCTGGCTGGCCTGGTGTCACTGGTTTTCTCTGTGCCTAAACAGAGGATTGGATCCTCTCTGAAAAAAAGTACACTTGAGTTTCTACCCTTCATCACCTCGATAAGGTGGGCAAAACAGTCCTTCAGGGATGCAGTTTGAGTTTGGTTGCTGCTCATTTTCCTGGGGGGTTGCAGGAGTGAAGCTACGAAAGCAACTACACCTTGGTCTGGATTTTGATGCGGCTCTCTGGCAAATTCAAATTTCCACCTCCATTAATGGGTGCCTTCCCTCCCCCACATCCTGGCCAGCAGGCTTGGAGGTGAACAGGAAGGAAAGGAGATACTAAGAACAGCTAGGAACGGTCCTCATGGTTTATTCAAGTGCCCTGTCCTGAAGGGGTGACACAGTAACCTTGGTGGTGACCTTCTCCCTTGCTGCTGGCTGTTACGCAGAGCATTTCTAGCATTAATCTGGGGCTCTGACTCAGCGGTGCTGACATGGTAGACCTGCTTTAATCAGGGGAGGAAATTTGCTGTTGCTTGCAAGCTGGTGTGGAGGCTTTTCCTTCTTTGTTTTTTTTTTGTTTGTTTGTTTGTTTGTTTTTTTAACAACATATTGTGAAATGTATCTCTCCTGAGCTCCTTCCCTGGTAGAAGGAGCAAGCTCAAGGATATTCCCTGCTAGCACTGGAGGAGCTTAATGTTGTTAATTATGCCTGGTGGAGAGGGTGTCATTTAAGTAAGAGAAACCACTCTGCATTTAGTGGTTGCCCCCTTGAGCACTGCAGGACTGTGGCAGGTGAGCGTGGAGGTACACCAGGTACACTGAGGAAAGGGACTTGAGTATGCTGATGGATGAGAGGCTGAACATGACAAGGCAGTGTGCACTTGCAGCCCAGAAGGCCAATCACACCCTGGGCTGCGTCAAAAGATGTGGTGCCAGCAGATCCAGAGAGGGGATTCTGCTGCTTTACTCTGCTCTGGTGAGACCCCACCTGGAGTCCTGTGTGCAGGGCTGGAGCCCTCAGTACAGGAAGGACATGGACATGATGGAGCAGGTCCAGAGGAGGGCCATGAAGATGATCAAGGGGATGGAGCACTTCTGCTCCGAGGACAGGCTGAGAGAGCTGGGGTTGTTCATCCTGGAGAAGAGGAGGCTCCCAGGAGACCTAAGAGCAGCCTTCCAGTACCTGAAGGGGGCTACAGGAAGGCTGGGGAGAGTCTGTTTCCAAAGGGCTGCAGTGACAGGACAAGGGGCAATGGCTTGAAGTTGGAGAAGAGCAGATTTAGACTGGATATTAGGAACAAGTTCTTTCCTCTGAGGGTGGTGGAACACTGGACCAGGTTACCCAAGGAGGTGTTTGAGGCCCCTTCCCTGGAGATATTCCAGGTGAGGATGAGGCCCTGGGCAACCTGGTCTAGTTGGGGGTGTCCCTGTGACTGCAGGGAGGTGGGACTAGATGACCTTTGGAGGTCCCTTCTGGCCTGGATGTTTCTATGATTCACTTTATTTTAGTCCTCAAGGATTCTAGCAGAGCTCACTCGCCTGGCAGCAGGATGCAGAACCGTCCATGCAGCTAGCAGTAACCGTGGTGCATTTGCACATCAGCTGCATCTCAACTGCTGAGCATAAATGAGCTAAAAATGCTATTGTTTTTTTAAGTTCATTGGGTAGATGTGGTTTGCCTTGGCCACCAAGAGACTAATGCCAAGAGAAGAGTGGAATGCTGCTTGGCCTTCCCATGTAGTCCTACTTTTAGGTGTTCAGTCCTGAGGCACAGTGTGTATCTTCTCACTCTCCAGTGCAGACCCTGTCTTGAAGAAGAATAATCAGGAGTGAAAAAAAATGCATGGTTATTTGCTAAGGCGTGTGAAGAGCTGTTAGGAAACCATCAAAACAAACTCCTCCACGTGAACTGAACCAGATTTAAGTTGGCAGCAACCAAATGACAATCCATAATTTACTCGGATCCCTCACCCATCCCTTCCTCCGCACTTACAAAAACCTTAATCAAAATATTTGAAGGTAGTTGACAGAGCTGAAAGTGAGTAGCTGGAGTCAAACAAGAAAAGAATGATGTAACATTCCACATCCTTTGCTTATAAAAATGGACAAAATATCTCAGTAAACTCCAGTGGAGTTTGGCTGTTTTATGTCGGCTGAGAATTTAGTCTCAGGCACGTTGCTAATGATGCATTCGGGCACTGCCTTATGGCTCTTCCAGCTTTTGGGTGGAAACAGGTTTTAGAGCTGTGGTTGGAGAGTGCAAAATGCCACTGTAAACTCTGTCGCTGGTTGCCGGGAAAAGGGGATTCATTGCTGTCGGTAACAACTGCGTAACACTTGCAGACTTGAAGCGTTGGAAGGAGTCGTCTCTAACAGAGGAGCTTGTGTTGAAGTGGCTGAGCTGTACGTTCTGGTAAGACACATAAAGAGCCCTCCTGGCCGTGTCTCTGAGGAACCCAGCCAGGACCCAGGGCTGAGCACTGCTTTTTTTTTCTCGCCCAGTAAAGTATCAATATGACTCAGTCTGCTAGTTTTAATCAAGTCACTTGGAAAAATAATTAATCTAGTTGAATAGTTACAGTTTATCTGATCTACACAGGCTGTGTTGGTAAACTTTTTAATTCCTAGTTGTTTGTGCAGCTGCTTGGCTGCTCTCTGCTTTGTGCCATTTGCTTTTTATTTCGCTGTTACATTTTTATTTTAGTTATCCATTTTTGGATGGCAAATGTTGAGTCATAGGGACATGTTTATGATTTATTTCATGGATATAAAACTGATGCTAACACAATTAACCATTGGATATAGTGATATGACTGATAAATATTCATTATAGCCCTTCAGTTAAGGTAAAATCAAGCATGCTCACGGACAAAAATCTTGCCTTTTAATTTCCCCCCTCAAAACATGTAATCATTAAAATTAGGTGACAGAAAAATCTCATGAGATCCGTAAAATAATGTGCACGAAATAAAGAAGAAAGTAATTTCCTTTTGCCTTAAAAATATTCAGCAGTAAACCCATCAAGTTTCTCATGGATCCTCTGCTGCTTCTGCTGGAAAACGTCTTCAGCCAGGGATGTCAACACAGAGATGCCACCTGTGCTACTAGAAGGCACCACGATGGTGTGTTGTGGAGATAACTGGTAATATCTGGCGAATGACAAATGACCACGTCGTGGACAAACAGGCAGGTAGCTGTTTCTCACGTGAAGTGGTTCTTTTTATATCCCTTCTGTCGTTCCACAGACAAAACACAAATACGCCCATGCAGAACTAGTGTGGGCTCAATCTACCCAAGTTGGGTGTGAGGAGCACTGCCATCTGGGGATACACGTATGGCTTGTGGACAGAACAGTTGTCTGTCTCAAGGGATGCTTTGTCACAGTGAAGCAATGAAGCTTTCAGCTTGTCGGTGCAGGGGAGATGAGCATCCCTCTAGCCAAAAATGGTCAACGTGCAGGGAATGTCATTTGTCTAGTCCCCAATACTGTAGGAGCAAACAGTCCTTTTCTTTTATAAAACCCATCTCTTCCAAAGAGCTGCCTCAAAGCTCTTATCCTGTTCCTGAATGCAGCTGCAAAAAGCCGTGTACTGAGCACAGGGAAGTTCTTTCTTTGAGTAAGAGCAAGGGAAAGCTAGCTGGGTGGATGGGGATGGAAGTCCTCAGAGAGAGCTGGAGCTTCTCCTGCCCCTAGTGGGTGAGGGAGGGTCCATGCATTAAAAAAAATAAAGCTGAACTCCAGAGTAAGCAAATGCTTAGAAAATACATTTCAATTTCATAGATAGAATAGGAAATAAATTTCAATTTCATAGAAGGAAGCATGGGAAAGGTAGGAGGAAGGCAAATGTGTTGATTTTGGTTCTCACAGGCTTTAGGAAGATATCTGGCAGCATGGGGAAAATAAAGTAACATCCTGAAGATCAGAAAGCTGGTCAGGAGACCCCAGGCCTCTCTCACTTTCATTCCAGCACCCCACGCTTCGACTCTGCACGTGCCAATAGGTGCATGGTGTAAAATAGAAATAGACATATGGCACTGCAGAGCTGGCGCGGAGCAGAAGTGTCCTTCAGAGCAGATGTCACTGAGAAGGTTAGGATCACAGCCCACCGCTCTGTCCTTGGGACTGGCCAGAATCCTCCTGTCGTGCCTGATGGCAGCATGTCCTTCTGACAGATGTGCCTAAATGCGTGCAGCTTGGAAACCTAGCTGAGCACCAGTCATGTTTATTTGTGAGTAGCCCTGCTGACTGGGAGCCGGGGTGGGGGGGGAAGTTACTCTGGCCTGAGGGTCTTCGTTGCCTGCAGTTTACTTCAAGGGTTGTTATTTCTGTGTATCTCCTCCCCCCCAACCTCTAGGACTGTGTAAAGCACTTGAGGTAGGTGGCTGTCTTTAGGGTGCCTCTGCCATGGATACTCGAAATCGTTGCAGTTGGAGAAATAGCTCCAGCAGAGCTTATAGCCAGCAGCAGCACGGCAGTGTGCGAGGCATTTTCCACTGCAGATCCTGCCCTAGAGACCCAAGGAGAGGAGGGAAAAAGACCTCATAGGATCAGAGTGGTGGCAGGCTCACGTCACCTGAGGTATACAATTTTCCATCCATAATTTAATCCTTTATCTTTCTCACTTTGGTTTTCAGATGAGAATGCATATTCATTATTCATGCTGTGAATTAGCAATACTGATAAGCAGAGGGCTTAATAGATAGTGCTTTCTGGAGTTGTAAAAAATAATGCTCCCTGAGAAAAAAAGATAATAGTTTTGAAGATGAACTTAATGTTTCTGCATTCTGAATTGTCATGCAACATGATATATGCTACTGTTCTACGCTTGTCTGTCTAGATTGTTTTGGGGAAAAAATAGGATGTTGAAGAGCCTCTGAATATACTTAGCATGTATTTTGCATTACACATGTGAATGGCATGTGTCTATTGTAGCAGAGTTGAATCTATGCTATTTCCTCCTTCCTTTCCTCTTAACTCCCAGAACGTGATGTAGCAAAAGAAACAGATTTTTTTTGGACAAAATGTTTGCAAACAGTACAGTACAGTATATCCTGCAAACTTACATGTGTTTACTTCAGGTGGGTTGTTTATATAATGCTTTGTCAACACTCTGTCAGCTTCTGTGCTGTATTCAGTCTAGATGATTTTAGACCAGGCTCCTAGCGTATTTCACTACAGCAAATATTTCTTTTAGCTTTATTTCTTATTATTTTCTGAACAACAAATATGCTCTGGGAGGATGCGCCACAGCACAGAACTCCAACAGATCAACAGTGCTTTCCCTGAGTTACATTTATTATAGTTGTCAAGCCCCTCTTTCTCCTAATAAAACCATATTTTGACTGCAGACCTGTTTCTCCACCTTTACAGGTGGTGTTGCTGTTGCTCACCTCTTCTTAAGTGTCCATACCAAATAGTTGAGACTAAGAGTGGCTACGAAAGGTGAAAGCCTTCCTACCAAATAAATGTGCAGCTGTGGATATTTCATGCCCAGAAGAGCCCTAAGGCTTCCTATTTAGACAAATGGTGTTCTGAAAGCAATCGCTGTGACTCTTTGCCAACACCCAGTTCTGGGAGGTAACAAATAGCACTTTGATGCTCTGGGATCAGCCTTTATGGTGCCATATGCCAGCCAATTATCTCGGTGTCATTAAGCACGGAACTAGTGTTTCCCACGTGCTCAGATCATGCAATTAGTGTACTTACGTGAAATGGGATTGCAACCCAGCAAAGAAGAGTCAGAGAGGGTAGACACAGCTTGCCCAGCCAACTTTCAGTTTGCCAGGAAAAAGCAGCTATGCTGGTGTGGCTACCACCACCAGAAGTGTAAGCTCCAAACTCCGTGTTCATCTATGTGTCCTGAATCATAGGAAAAATTAAGTTGACAGGGACATCTGCAAACCATGTATTCCAAGCTCCGGCTCTATTTCCTGCTCCCCCAAATGTGATGTCACCCACAAATGTAGAAAGGATGGGTTGCATCCAATAATCAGTGTCACTGATCATGATCTTCAATAGCACCATCATCACCACCACCACACTCCTGGTTACCTGAGTCTAGCCCTGTCTCCACAGCACTCAGAGTCAGCTAGTTTCTTCTGGCTTTTGAATGCACTTATAGCCTGTTTTGGAAGAAGTTCAGTGTTTTGTTGCAGTTGGACTGTGACCGATCCCCAAATTTCAAGGTAGTTTGGGTAGAGCTACAGAAGCGCAAACACAGCCAGAGGGAGCAGAGGGTTGATGCACAGCATCTAGAAAAACATGGTGCTTTCCTGAGATACTGGTAATTTTCTGAGCAATCCCCATTTAACATTCTTTTCTCCTTCTGAGTTGCTTTTTCTTCATCTCTCCTTGGATACCACCTGGTTTCAAGGAGACCAAGTTATTTATGTTTATAGGGGGAGGGAGAGGATCTGGGGGAAGTCAGGGGATTTCTGGCTGCTGCCAGCCTTACAGGAGAGGACTCCAGGTGGGGTGAAAGCTGTAGCTGAAGGACTCCGAAGTGTAGGAAGAGGAAAATGGAAGCAGTGGTGTGGGATGCAGTCTGTGAAATACAATATGCATCAGTGGGGCCTAAGTCTCCCCTGAGGGAACCCAAGAGACTCGGCTTTATCATTGCAGTGTTTTGTGCTGAAGGGGCTTTCCAACAGAAGGGGTTTTGAGCTTTGCTTGCCCCCATGTTCAGAATGTGGATATTGAGGAACTTTTTCTATCCTTCGTTTAAAAGTTGCAGCAAAACTTCGCCTGAGATGAAACAAAAATCTGAACCTGTTATGAACTGTTTGTTGAGTTACGAAGGATGGGCCAGTCTTCCTGCTCTGTCTAAAATCAGCGTTGGGAGCGACACAAGAGCTCTTATAGAGGACGCTTTGAAGAGCTCCATTAAGTTTCTCCTCCTGCTTCAGTTTGTCCTCTGGAGGAACCTTCTCCTTCCCAGTTATCATGGATGATTATGCTCATTATGCCAAAGCTAGCCTTTGTGAGTCCAAGCCCAGCCTTCCCGATGGACAATTGCCGCAGCTCAGTTACCAGACTGGCTCAGCTGCAGCAGGAGAAGGCATGGGGTCCTTGTTCCTCCAACAGATCCCCTCTTTGTCAGGCCACGTTGATTTTTGCTTTTCTCTGAGCTGTTTGCTTCTTAGTTAAATGCTTGATAATTGACGGCTGTTGTGTATAAATGAGCAGTTGTATTATGATTATTTATTGCGTAAAGCCCCATTTATTCCCACGTTGCCAAAGAACATCTTAATTTCCTGTTACGCTCCTGCATCTGTTGCTCATTATAGTGTTTGCTAGTTAGATGTTTCAGTTCTTGGAAACGTGTGCCCTGAGCACGTCCATCTCATTTATGCAATGAGGAAGGTGCACAAATGAAATCCTCTGGCATTTTGAAGTTGGGGGTGTTTCCATGAGCATTTCTAACACCAGACCTTCCTGACCATCTCTTCCAGGTGTAGCTGTCAGACACAACAGCCTCCTCATGGGGACCAGTCCAGGCGTCCTCTCTGCGATGTTTGAAAGGAACTTTTTCTGCAAGGGGTGGTATTTTTTGAGTTGCTTGACAGAGATTTGTTCAGAGGCTTATTCATGCGAGTAACTTGAGCGTTGTCAAGAAATGCAGTGATCTGAGACAGCTTCTGGCTGGGGAGCTACTAGCACTTGAACAACTGCAAGTGCAGATCAGGTTTTCCTAGAAGCTGGAGCTGATGTGTGTGCTCCCACGGTGGTTCTTGAGAGGTTACATGCAGCACTGTAACAATGAAAGGTGTTATTACCCTCCCCTTTATATTGTTCATTCTCTTTCTTTATGTATTTCTAGGGAATAGTTGTTATTTAGGTATTTCTGCTCTTGTAATCGTGCCTGACGAGGAAAATAGCACTGGTTAGTTGTGCTGTAGTGTTTGCTTGTTGTAAGAGCTGGACTCAAAATCCTTGTGGAGATACTCCTCTGCTTTAACAGAGACGTCAAACCAGTATTCCTCTCACCACCATGCAGTGAGAAGCTTTTGAAGGCTGGTCTTATCAAGCTGTGGGAGTGATTTTAAAACTAACAGGAATGTAAATTATATAAAACATTTCTCATATGTCCTGTCTGCAAAAAGCCAGCATGCGTGCGGACATGCTGTGGACGTGTTTTCCAATCTCCTGTTCCATCACCTAGACACTAAAGTTATTATTTCCTTCTGAGCATAATCTTTTGAATAACTTAGCGTAAATGAGAGTATTTAAGTCCGAATGACAGGCTTTCATGTCTTTAGTGAATTGTTTGGTCATTATGTGCTACGCACACAGGGAAGACTACCAAATGTTACGGAGTCTAATGTGACAACAGGTACAAAGCAGAGGTAAACAAAATCTTGGTAAAGAAATATGACTTTCTAATGAGATTCTGTGAATTATGGCAAAGCTGGCTCTTCTGCACATTAATTCCACGTCCCCGCCCCTCCTTATTGCTTGGAATTCAGCTCTCTCATCTGCTGCTGCTGACACATTTGCAATCCTTTCTGGTTAAAGTTGTGTGAATAATTAGGTTATTTTTGTTAGGCTTTTTTAATTCTGTTGCTGAAGAGAAATATTTTTTGGGGAAATGATTTGTGGTGCCATATGAAATGTTTTGCTTACATGAAAACAAGCAGTTTGCTTCTAGACCTGTTTTACTCTTTCAAAAATACAGTGGATTTTTTTTTAATGGATGTGGAAATGTTTTGCCTTAGAAATAAGATGTTTTTTGACTTTTAAGAAATTTTTGCTTATATTTTTGCCTGTTTCAAATTGACTGGAATGTCAGTTTTGCTCTGGAGAGGCAGTTTTTAAGTGAATTGGTCAAATGGGCTTCCCTGATCTTCTAGTAATTAACCCACACATTTTGTCTAAAGCCTTCTCCTCACCCATTTCACCTGCTCAGTTGCTTTCTGCACAATGTCTCCTTCCAAGGAGCCACTCTTGGTCCATCCTTTTATAGCCATGGACACAAAAAGCCTGACAGTCATGGAAAGTCTCCCCTTTCTCGCTTAGGTGCTGCAGAGAGTTGGGTGGCTGTGGTGCATGTCTCCACACGCTGTACCATCCCTACTCACAGACTGTCCTAGGGTGAGCAGTTGTCCCTCATGGGGAGAGGGACTTCTGCTCCATCCCGGACCAGCCTGGGCTTCACTGCACCTGATGTTTTGTAAGGAGAGCTTCTCCCCTTTGGAGCCTGGGCTGAGGCTCTTGGACCCATTTCACCTGAAGGTGAAGAAGGAATACCTTCTCCAGTGAAGAACCCACTCCTCCTAGCAAACTAAGACCTGTTTCTGCAAGCTGTTGCGAGAATTCCCACTGGAGTCATTACATGTGCTGCACCTGGGTTTGCTATCATGTCCCTGATATTTTTCCGTACTGAGACATGCAATTCTTCAAAGTGTTTTTTCTCCTTTTAATATTTTCTTTTTTTTTCATTTAGCTTCCCTTTATTTATGTTACTGGGCAGTCTTTCTACCTAGACCCATTTTAATATATTTAACTGAGAAAGCAAATTTATCGAACTTTCTAATGTTAGGGCAGCCTGTCATTTCAGCTGGTCGTCGGGTATTGATTTAGCAACTTCTTTCTTTTTTATTAACCAAGCCACAATCTGACTGCTTCCATCTCCTTAGTCATAAATCCTATTGTTTGGAACTAAATAGCAAAATTTCTTTCTTTCTCATCTTGTGTTAGCTCTCTAATAGTTTCTGGCCATTTATTACTTACATATTCCGTTTTCTAATTCAATTACTTTGCTTTTTAATTTTCTGTGCTGTGCTCCCTCTTTTTAATTTGGCTGAGTAAATTATACAGTGCTCTGTGAGGACAATCTGTAATAAGAGCTTATGATCAGGAAAGAGATTCTGAAATGACATCATAGATTTTTCTTGTTTGTTCCCTAGTGCTGTGTTCTTATGAAAAGTATTCCATGTATACATTGAAAGATATTCTGTAAAATCAAATTGTGTTGCTTCAGTCTTCTGCTGTCTGTCTTGCTATAGCCAGAATAAGCTGGTGTAAAGAATTCGCTGTTGAGATTTTAGGCATGCAAATGTAGAATCATAGATTCATGGAATTGTCTGGGTAGGAAGGGACCTTTCAGATCCAACCATCAACCTAACTCTGATAAAAACCATCACTAATCCATGTCTTTAAGCACTAGGTCAACCCGACTTTTAAATCTCTCCAGGGATGGGGCTTCAACCCCTGCCCTGAGCAACCCATTTCAAGGCTTCAGAACCCTTTCTGTGGAAGCATTTTTCCTGATCTCCAGTCTGAACCTCCCCTGGCACCACTCGAGGCCATTTTCCTCTTGTCCCCTCTTGAGCTGGAGAGAGCCAGAAGGTCTCCTCTCATCCTCTTCTCCAGGCTGAACACCCCCGGCTCCCTCAGCTTCTCCTCACAAGACTTCTTCTCCAGACCGCTCACCAGCTCCGTTGCACTTCTTTGGACCCGCTCCAGCCCCTCAATGTCTTTTTTGTGGGAAGGGGCCCAAAACTGGACACAGCCCTTGAGGTGGGGCCTCACCAGTGCCCAGGACAGGGGGACGGTCACTTCCTGAGTCCTCCTCCCCACGCTGTTCCATACTCAGGCCAGGATGCTGGTGACGTCCTTGGCCACCTGGGCACACTGCTGGCTCATCTTCAGCCCACAGTCCACCAACACCCCCAGGTTCTTTTCTGCCAGGCAGCTCCAGACACTGCCCCAAACCTGCTGCATCCATGGGGTTTGTGTGACCCAAGAGCAGGACCTGGCACTTGGCCTTGATGATCCTCATCCCATTGGCCTCAGCCCATCCAGCCAGCCTGTCCAGATCCCTCTGCAAAACCTTTCTACCCTCAAGCAGGTTGTTGCTCCCACATGACTTAGTGTTGTCTGTGAACTGACTGAGGGTGTGCTCGATCCCCTCATCTAGAACTGCAATGTCTCACTCCGAATCTTTCCAAAATCTTCTCAAGTAAAAGACATCTAAAGGCCAAGGGTGGAGGAGAAGATGGATTAACCTCTGGTAATGCATTGTTTAATTTGGTAAAGGTCTGTTGTGTATGTTAACATGAAAACCACCATTGTGTGTGTTTCTGGCAGAATATGCTGAATTCCTGCCACAAAATACCTGTTAACTTTGCGTATCTCCATCAGGAGGTATCTCGGCTCTGCTCTTACCTCTCTGACTGTCGTTTGTACTGTTACATTACAGTACTGTCTCAAAGTGTTTATGCAATCTCTTCTTTGGGAAAGACTAGAAGCAGAATCACGGCACTTCTGTTGAGGTCCTCTTCCTCAAATACCAGGCTAAAAAAGAAACAGACTTCTTCAGATCTGTGAGTGATGTGGGGGAGCTGGGAGAGGTATTAACCATGCATGTGCTGGAATGGGCATCAGTGCAGGGCACCCACTAAAGCCTTACCATGCTCTCATGGGTGCTCCCATGCCTTTTGAAGGCAGCTATAACTCCACCAAATCTCCCTTGCCTCCTCAGAGATTCATGTCTATAACTCAGAAACAAGCAGTGACCCCTTCATTTAGGGGTGTTTTGTGCTGCTCAGCTCTGCACGGTGTGACAGTTCCATCTTGCTGCTCACTTTAATTTGTGTCACTGGGAGCTCTCTGGTTTCTAGGAGTTGTATTTAGTGGTGCAATAAAACCCAAGAGATGACTAGAAATGGAAGTGGGAAGTACTGGTTTGAAGTCGAGTACTTGTTGCAGGACTTCTGAAAGCTCTGCAGAGGCTTGGGGTAGAGATGGGGCCAGATGGACAACCACATAATTGTCCTGGGGGATGCAGCAGCGCTGCTTGGTTGCCATCAGAAAGCGCCTTTCTTTTGTGGTGTCCTCCTGCCTTTTATCTTCTCAGCACAGATAAGACTGAGGTAGGTTCCAAGCCTTTTTGTTTCAGCTTATCCTTTATATACAAATGCACTGACAAACCCACTACTTCTGAACTATAATTCACCGAGTAATTCTAAAAATATGCAAATAGATTTGCATTTCTTCTGATTAACTTATTATTCTTCTTAGCTTCGAGAGTATCTTGATATAAAAAGAGAAGGAAGTCTACACACAATTTTTTAATGATATGTCTGCCATTTATAATTTGATGGTTAATCCATTATGCTCCTTAACTCTATTTAAAATGTTCCGTGTTTTGTACAATGTAAAGCTTGGGAACTACATCAAGTGTTCTCCGTTTTATAGAGTAACTGAACTGACTTACTAAAATCAAATTAGGTATTGGTCTTACTTTATCATGCCTCTTTTTTAAGTTCACTGAAGGAAAGAATACTAGGCTAGAGGGAAACAGGAGAGGGAATGAGCCAAGACAGCAGGCAGGGGAGGAACATCAAGAATGGAGAAGAACAGGAATGGAGTTGAGAATGTTAGGGTTTGCAGAGACATTTCCTGTCTTTTCTCCAGATGTTTCTGGACAAGTATGTGGCCTCAAATGACTTTTTTCCAAGTCCTTTGAGCATTTATGTTGTAGTTCCTCCAGGGCTTATTGAGGTCTGTACTCCACTGACTTCTCCAGGATTGGGCTTTTTTGGGGTCTCACACCCATAATACTGGTGTTGAATAACTGTTCTCCTGAGCTTAACAGTGCTTTTTTTCTTTTCCCTGTGTTTATCCCATTTTAATTTAGCACCCATGGAGCTTAAAATAGATGTCTAGTTTTGAGTACAGCTCCATTTGCTAAGAAAAAGTGCTTTCTGCACTTCTTGTTCTGTCCAAAACAACTGAACGTGGGGATGTACACGAAGAGGAAATGATACCAAGTGCTTCTGTCATTGCAGAATTCTGTTGGGGGGTGTTGGTGAAAACTGGAGTTACCTCAGATTCCTTGTACTTACTTGAAGTGTTTCTGCATACAAATTACTCACCCCAAAGTAAAAAATAACAGCAACATAAAAAAAGACTAAAATAATTCTCTTGACCCAGAGAGACGGCTTAGTCACATGTTTGTCTAATGTCCCAGGTAGGATGTCCTCTGTCTATGCAGCTGAACAAAGTCAAGGTGTTATCTCAGTCCTTGCGCTTGTAGGACTTGACATGGAGAAGAAAAACCAGAACTGTCTCCACCACAGCAAACCAGCAGGGCGTGACCACAGCTCCATGGTCGCTGTTCTCTTTGTCATCAGCGTGAAAGCAATGAACTCTGACATGGAAGCTGCATACCTTAGCAGAGTCCAACATGTCACTGGTAGAGTATATCGTTATTTCAGGCTTAGCTGCATGCTAAACACCTGAAAGTCACAGAATCATAGAATGGTTAAAGTTGGGAGGGACCTGCAAGATCATCCAGTTCCAACACCCCTGCCATGGGCAGGGACACTTCCCACCAGACCAGGTTCCTCCAAGCCCCATCCAGCCTGGCCTTGAACCCCTCCAGGGATGGGGCAGCCACAGCTTCTCCGGACAACCTGTTCCAGTGCCTCACCACCCTCACA
>VXBW01006207.1:134206-150303 GCA_013400375.1 Thinocorus orbignyianus
TCTCCAAGTGTCCATGTCTCCGACAAAGATGTTAAATAGCACTGGTCCCAGTACTGATCCCTGAGGAACACCACTCGTCACCAGCTGCCACTGGACATTGAGCCATTGACTACAACCCTTGGAATGCGGCCATCCAGCCAGTTCCAGATCCACCATCTGCTCAGAGGGGCTGATCCCTGAGCAGTAGGGCAGCTTTGTGCATCACTTCCCTCTACCCTGTGCTTGAGTCAGGGGTAATTCCGTTGGTGGAAAAGCCCATTATGATCTGTGGAACAGTGTCCTCTGGTTCTTGGTGTAAGTTGCTTCTTGGGATTCTTGCCCCTGTAGTGTCCCATTTCAGCTGCTGTTACTGAGGAGGACTCTGTCATCCCTTTCTGAACCCTGAGAGTCCCTCAGGGTACATGCATTTGCCCAAAAGGAGCATGAATTTTCCTTAGGAACGTTATTCTATTATTTTAGAACTGAAACTGTAGCATAAGAACATTATTTTCTGAAAAGACCCCTGGCAGTCGGTTGTGCAGTTGACTCGACAAGACTATTTTGTGAAAGTATCAATTTGTGTAATTAATGGGGTGAATATTTAAATGCATTTGTTTTCTCTCCGTATTTCCATTGCAATGGCAGTGAAGCCATCAATAAATTTGTTTGCTGTAACAAAAAATATTATTCAACCCTTTATGCCATCCATTATTTAGCAGCCATCATTAAAAAAATCCTGTAGTCATTAATAATCTTGAAAGGGCTTGTTATACCGAAATACACAGCATTAGAATGCACCGTACAGTTACCTTGAAGTCCCAGGCACTAATATCCATCACTTGTTACCCTGTCATTACTCGCAGTGGCATAATTTTGTATGTTGATTTGTCGCTCCTGCCAGAGAGTGGGTGCATGTGGAAAAATATTTTTAATTGCATTTGCAGCATGTGGCAGAGTTATGAAATGACGACTGATCAGATGAGGAAAGGAGGAACTTTTGTCTCTGCTGCAAGCTCAGCTTTTGTTTGTACTGCGTAGAGGGAAAGCTTAGTCCTGGAGACACTCCAAGAATGCAAAGGGCTTTTGAATGACAGCATTTCTACCTCAGTCCCAGGAACACTCAGTGGAAAGCAAGTTGGTAAAATACTTGATTTAGAAACATTTTGCTGAAGTCTGAATCCAAACGTTTAAGACTCTATGGGATTGTAGCTGCATCCTGATACTTAGGTCCTGCTTTTCCTGTCACCTCACCATTACCTCTGTAAACAATGAGCCTCAATGCTGCCAAGACACAAATGTGTCCGTAGTTTTGCTCACCTGCCAGACCCGGGATTTACTTGTCAGGAATCCTGAGTTTAGTGAGGGAGAAGGAGCATTCACCCCCCTCTTCTGATCCCCTCAGCGCTGGTGCTGGGTGTTCACCTGTACCACCAGTACCTTGCAGAGTAGAGTAGATGGTTGGACTCGATGATCCCAAGAGTCTCTTCCAACCTAGATGATTCTATGATTCTGTGATCTCTGCCCCCTTTCTTAGAACCTTTTGCCACTTTCGGCAAATGTTGAAGCCACAGAAAATAGTTTTTCAGTTGTACTTGTTGTTCCTGGTCTGGTTTATCACAGGTTTTAATCCAGAGGTTTAGCCTATTAATTCAAAGCATCAAAGCCTCCCCACCCTCATAGCAAAGAATTTCTTCCTAATATCTCATCTAAATCTCCCCTCTTCCAATTTAAAACCGTTCCCCCTTGTCTTATCACTACACTTCCTGACAAAGAAAGTCCCCATGTAGAGTCCTACACTAATCACATTCAAGAAATTTTGAACAAAGGCAGAGAAGAACATGTCCAGGTGGGGACTAGAAGATCTGGGCTCACTATCCCAAAATGAAATCTTGGAGTGAATGTGATTGCTGTCAGGAAATACTTTGGAGAAGTCAATGCCAGAGAAGGAGAAGAGCCATCTGAGGTCATGAACGATGTTGCTGAAAGAAAGGGTTTTACTTGGCCGGAATAAGCTTTGCTTGGAGAAGGGGCTGTGCTAACCATCATAGGAAGGAGGTTCCAGAAATTATTTCTCAGGAGGTAATGGAGGGTAATGGTTTTCAGATGCTGGGCTGGACATGTTTGAGAGGGATGATCTGGAATCTGATCTGATACTAGAGGAATGATAGGGTTGCTTTTGCCAGTGGCTGACTGTTTTTAGCTCAGTGATTTCTTTCTGTTCTGTGTCTACATTGACATATCTGATGTAGAAAGCGGCTCAGTGGGAAAGCAGTCTTACATACATTGATGCCACTTCACTGCTGTAAAAATGTTTTTACAAGCTAATGGTGATTTCATAATTCCCCAGTGGGGTGATAGAGTGGAGACAAGGTGATGCGTACTGTCCTCTTGTTGGGAATACAGCAGTAATGACTACCAAAAAGGAAAATGTGTTTGACATTCTTTATTTTGGCCACAACACTTTCAGCGATGGGAAGTAAACAAGTGATTGCACCTGCTGAAATCTGGGTGGGCCGAGATTATTTTCAAATTGTGTCTGTCTTATCCCTCTATGGTGTGAGCACTCTTGGGTGTGTCATGCAGGTTTTTACCCTCTGAAGCACACTTTTCCACCTTTAGGGAGAAGTGCCAGTTTAATGTTTTTGAACCACAGAATTATACTTTAAAATCTAAATTCTTTGCTATAGGGGTTATCGTTTTGCCATTTAAAACTTCCAAAGACAATGAAATAGGGCTGTTTTGATAAACATAATCTCTGAGGCATCACAGTTAGAAATGAGTGACTCATTTGAGAGAACTTGTCAACACCAGTCAGTTTCCAGTTAAATACCATTTGAATTGATGCTGTGATTTCAGCTAGGCAAAATTTCTGTTTCCATGAAAAAACTCATGTGTTTTACTGGGTGCCATGTGTAAGTGTCTCTCTGTGTAGCCAGATTACAACTTCTCTGACATGCTTAACAAATAACATTGTGTTCTTTGACCGTAGCTAGTGTTTGCATAATCCTGTGATGAGTATGGTGGAGTTAAGCCTACACATCAAGAAGAGAATGTGTTCCTCACGGCATCGTATCAAAAATACAATGAATGAGAGCAAATTGTGTGCTGCCTAGAGATCTTCTTCTGATGCACCTTCTTATTTGGAAATTGGCCTCACTTGGTAGCCTGCTCCCTTTGTGTTTCATGTTGCTGGGAACGCAAGGGAACCCAGCATGTTTTTGCACACGTGCTCACATCTCTCTGAGGTTACAGATTGTGATTTCACAGTGGCTGGTGAAATAAATAGCAGTCACTTGAGGCATTATATTTCCTTTCAAAATTACTTGGACTAGGGAACATTAAAACCTAGTTTTTCAAAATTGGAATGCTTCGTTCAGTAATCCCTGTGTAATCTCTCTATCTGGAGGCCACAGGATTGCTCTGAGCCAGAGGGCAGGCAGCTTTCTTCTTACACTGGAATAGAAGAATGTCGGTTCTCTTAAAAACCCTTACTATTCACAGGAGAGTTGCATGGGCAGCACTCCTCCTAGTGTTCTCATTAGGTTTTTTTTTATTGTGTGGCAAGATTTTTTTTTTTTTTGTTAAATAGTCATTTCTGTTGGAGTTGCCAAGTTTCTTGCAGTTTCTTGGGTGGTTATTAAACCTCTGAGACAAATTGACTTTTATCATTCAGTGGATGGATGAAAGGAAAGAGGAGGAAGGGAAAATGCGTTCACCTGAAAGGAAAAGGCTTTGTTCGTTTTTCTTCCTCAAGAAGCAGTTTGTTACAATTAATGATTTATTCTGAGAAATTTGAAAGGCAATTTTCCCCCTCCGCATTTTTTTGACTACAAGTAGAATTTGACACAATTCCATGGAAGATCAAGGAGAATGAGCTCAAACTCGTGTACAAAAAGGCTGTTGGACAACAGAGAGCGGAGCATCTGTCATGTAAGAGGAGAAGAGTTTCAGTGTAAGGAATGAAGATTGACACAAGATGCAACTGAAGGCTATCATAAGGGATGTAAAGACAAGAGAGAGTAAAACATTTAAGCTAAATGAGAGCTGACACAAGTACAAATAAGAGTAAGGAAACCCTGAGCTGCTTTAGGCTGGAATTTAGAAGCTGGTTTGTTACTTCTGAAAGACTAAATGTCAAAAGCAGCTTTTTCAATTGGAGCAATAGAGAGGAAATGAAAAATAAGAAAAATTTCAGCCTTCCAGGATCTGAAGGGACCTCCAGGAGAGCTGGAGAGGGACTCTTTGTTAGGAAGTCTAGTGACAGGACAAGGGGGAACTGTTTTAAATTGGAAGAGGGGAGATTTAGATGAGATGTTAGGAAGAAATTCTTTGCTGGGGGTGGTGAGGCACTGGAAGAGGTTGCCCAGAGAAGCTGTGGCTGCCCCATCCCTGGCGGGGTTCAAGGCCAGGCTGGATGGGGCTTGGAGCAACCTGGTGTGGTGGGAGGTGTCCCTGCCTGTGGTGGGGGGGTTGGAACTGGATGATCTTGGAAGTCCCTTCCAACTCTAACCATTCTAGGTTTCTGTGATCTATGATTTTAAGATGAACTTGATAAATTTCTCTGCAGGATTGTAAAATTAAGTTTCCTATGGTAGCAGAGAAGTAAGCTGTATGATTGCACATTTCTTTCTAGTCCTGTTTTCCAGTAAACAATCTTGGTTGGAATGGCCATTTTGGAAAACCCATCTATCTGAACATTTTACATCATTCTAGTGGTGGCTGTCACAGATGAAAGAGGGCTGAGTGCGTAGGTAGGTCAGTGACAAAATGCCTATGGGGTTGGGATGTGGAGATTGGAAAGCTGAAATGCATGCTGTAAGGTAAGGAATGAGGGGAATTTACATCTTAGGTCTAAATAGGTGGCACTGGGCACACTTCGTTTGTGTTGTTCTGCTTTTGGGATTTCCCTGAGGGATGCTGGGTTAATCGAAGAGCTGAGATAGAGGATGTGGAGATGTGGGAGAAATAAGTGAGGACTACTGACTGGAGGGACGAGCAATGTGAAGGGATAGACACATCCTGTCCTGGGTGAAGAGGCTTTGCAGAGCTTTGTTATCCAAGATATAATCATTCCAGATGGATGTATCCTGGTGGCAGACAGTGTCTGCATGTACTGCAGGTAGAGGCATCAGAGGCTGTCGCTCTCTGCTTACCATAAGTAAATGAACATTATTATTTTCTGAGTTGTTTTGGTTGTATTTTTTTCTTTTTTCTTTTTTTATTGCTGATTAGCATGAGAAAGAATAGCTGAATTTTACCTTGCGTGTTGTTTAGTTATGATTAATGTTATACTTGAGTTCTTCTCCAAGCCTTTAATTTCATGAACACTTCTCTTTCCTTTATTCTGAAGCGTGAAAGGGAATCATGCTCCCCCTGATCACTCCCCAGCCTATAAAATGCAAGTGGAACTTTATGTGATCTCCTCAGTGCATTGCTTTGATCTCATCTGTGGACCCATTCGTGCTTGACTTGCCCAAAAGAGAATCGTTTGCTATTTAGCTTTCTCCAAGGAATATTTTAACATTATTTTCTGCAGCACCTTTACAGGCACTCTTTTTGCAAAGTGACTTTTACTCTCCAAAGGAGATAATGCTTTTGCCAGTTTTCACAATTTTTTTTTTTTAGTTTCTTTTTCTATTTTTAAGAAAGAAACAAAAATTTGAGATTTTTTAGTCCTCATAGATGTAGAAGTCTTGATTAGTTGGGGATCTCAGGAGTCAAAAGGCAATTAAATATGTTCTCCATTTTATTTTCTGTTTTTTTAGTTTTTTGAATGTATTTTGGTCACCCACAGGCCTATTTTTTGGTAGGAGGGAGCCAAGTGGTCCTTATTTTCAAATATATTGGGTAATCAATACTTGGATCAGTCCAGAAAGCACCATCTGTTCATGGAGAGCAGCTCTGCAAGTGAATCTGATCTTCACATGTTGTGAGACCACAAGTGAAATGGGAAGGAAAGCAAACCTTGAAATCCTCTTCTTCAGTACGTTTATACAGATCGGAGCAATTTGTCCTGACAAGAAAAAAAAAAAAAAAAAAAAAAACTCCTTGTCAGGGTTCTGGAAAGCAGTCAGAGTTGACAGATGGTGTACCTAGCTTCAGATGTGGGTAGAGACAAAGGGAATCCACTTTATCGCAGGGAGGGGGAAGCAAATGGGATTAAAGAACCGCCCAGAAACAAGATTTGTTTTCCATGACACGGAGCAAATAATTTTTTTTTTTAATTTAATTTAATTTTATTTTTAAATTTCTGTGTTGTTCTGCTCAAGCAGAAGCACAAAATCAGAAGGCCCCGAGACAGGCAGTTCTGCCTGGGTTGTCTTGGCTCAGTCAAAACCAGCAAGTCTGCAGAAAAGCTCTCCAGTGCAGGTCTGCCATGCTGCTGGTTGCCAGCTCTCCCTGTTGGGACCATTTTCCCCCTTCTCAGTCCTCCTCTCAGTTCTCCATTCCACACCACTTCTACTCCAGTTTGCTTATCATTAACCAATCTTAAAGATCGTTTTAATTGACTGTTTGGGGTGTTGGTTGTTTTTTTTTAAAGCACAATGCTGCTCATTAGTGAGGGATTGTGCTAATAAAGGGAAATGGTGTAGCTGGTGGAAAGGACTCAAAGTACCTGACCCCTGTAACGTTGATGAAATATTAGCTGGTCCCTCTGATGTTAATGACGCTGCAAGATGAACCCTGGGGTCTCTAACATCTTTGTATTTGTCCAAATGTTTTAGCTGTTGCTCATCTGCATTGCTATACTTTCTAATTTCTTTCTATTAATGAAATGTTTAATAGGATCCTGTATTTCACACATTAGCTTTTTTCTCTATGGAGATTTCTTTTGAATATCACTCAGAAGAACAGCATCAGCATTGAAGTTTAATGAAAATGAATGAGCAAAAAAAATAAATGCTCATTACTTTTGTGATACTTAGTAACACAGATGTCTACTCTTTATCACATTTATTTATATAATTACATTGAGTACTTGAGTTTTCAGGCTTCCCTCACAGTTTTATCCATAAGAACAAAAAGACGTGATACTTGCAGGTCCCAATGCCCATGATGTGACTGTAGGGTAGAAACTACAATTTACCCCCATTCCAACAAAAGAGCTCTTGACTTGAGTACTGGAATTAACTGAATAGAAGCTTTATCTGTAGAGGACATTTGTGTGCCAAATACTTGAAGGCTTGACTTGCCCCCTAGATACCTGTCTAGGAAGAGCTTTTCTCAAACCAGACCTTATTCCAATCTGAAGACATGCATGCCTTATGTATTTATTTATTTCTTGCAGGGGTGAAAGAGAGAATGGCAATTGTTTCCATTGCATATTTTCATTACACCGTGCATTCCCTGTTGGCTATATGATAAAAGAAATGAGGCTTTGAGACACACTTGGTGTTTTTAGCTCCTGCTGTACTCCACAGAAACAGCAGTCGTTTCTGTCGTGTAGAGGTCCACTTTGTTTGGGTCCTCTGAAGAGGACTCCCAATCTTCAGAAGTATGGAATAATGAAAGTGTATGTTTTAATAGAGCGGATTTGAGAAACAAAGGCATCTCATGACATTTCTGTTCTACTCTTTTCGTGCTTATCTTTGCTTATCCTCCCCACAGCCTTTTTTTTTTTTCTTTATTCTTTTTTTTTGTGTGCTGAATGTGATGTAGTGTTTATTTCCTTGCATTCTCACTGCCACTGATGGTTTTCTGTACTGTGATAGCACTATTGAATATCAAGGTTGGGGGAGGAGGAAGAGAGGCTTCTCAATGGCCACTAAAACCACCCTTGGCATTCCTCTTGGGAAAATTCACTTTATTTGTTCTGGTTTCATTTCATGATTTTTTCCATAAGAATGTGGATATTTTCTTCAAGTTTTATAGATAGTCCATCCCATCCTTCTTTCCTACCGTTCTGCCCAACTCTTCCTCTCAAAATTAAACTATAGTGCTATATGTGCTTCACTCTCTACTTGCTTTGGTTATTTATTTTTATTAATGAATTTCTACAGATCCTTGCAACATGTGCATTTCTAAACTGCAATTTTATAACCCGGAGCCTTCTTGAGATGGCATGTATGCATCACTGTATGGGTGGGGATCTTCCTTTACTTTACTTCAGCTGACTATTTCTTCCTGTTTCCTTGGCACTGTGACCGGGAGATAATTTGGGATATAAACTGGTAAGACTCAGGAGAAAAGAAAATAAACAGGGCAAGAGATACCCAATAATACTTATGCTTCTTGATAAAGTTCCATGTTTCCACCCATGTGTTTGAATGTTTACTGGTCCAGAATGCTCTGAAAAAAATAATCTGTAATGGAAATTAAAATGGAAGGTCTGAGAAAGGACTCCTAAATTTACATGGCTGTCTTTCTACTTATATGATTTCCATTAGTGCGATGTCCAGGCACTCTGCAGACTCGACTTTATTGCATATTCCAGAGAAGTAGGTTTTATTGCTAGGAGGTAGGTGTTTTCATTCCTATTTTACATATAGTTACTGAGAATAAAGTAATTTAGGTGGTAGAAGCTGCAAAAGAATGTTAAAATCACCTTAAAATTCTAGCCTACGCTGACAGAACTGTAGAAAAAACATGTCAGAGCAAGGATTCAGTCTCTGGTTTTGTGTGCTTGGGTTAAAGTCTAAGGTGTTGGATTCTCTTCTTTGTTGGGGTGAAAGAGTGTGGTTGTATTTCTGCTGTTACTTTACTCAGATAAGATGGTATTAAGAGGAAGGTGGGATCCAAGATTAACAGGGTTGAGAGTACTGGGTAGACTCACTGTGAAACAGGAAAAAAAAACCAAAAAACCTAGTGCTTAATTTCCAGCCAGTGTTTCTGTAGGCCAGGTTGTTAAAACAATATGAAGTTACTTTTTGCTCCCAGAAACCGAATCTTGAAGTTAATGTGAATTTACAGGCCCATGTTGCTGCTGAGACAAGACCAGGCAGAAGCAAGTGGCATGTGCTTGTGGAGTGGTGGGAATGAGGCAGAGGCCTACAGTTCTTATTTTCTTATTTATTAAATTACTTTGACCCTTTTTCTCCTGGTACTTGAAAGGCTAGGGCAAAAAGTATGATTTGTGCCCCTTTGTTCAGTATTTAGAATAACCAGCCGAATGGTTTGTATGAGGATACCAGTCAGATGCCAGTCTGTGGGTTTGCTTCTGAGTGACTCACCAGAATTACTGCTTGGAGATGTCTTCACAGCTAATAATGTGTTATTTCTCCTGGCTCACCAAGGGGATGATGTTGGTCCTCCTGACCTGGAGGACTTCCACATCTTTCCAAGTGATGCTCTTCTCAGCACCTCATAATCAAATACTCATGTGTACATCCCATCCTATCAGCACTTTTCCCTTTATTCCCCTCCTCCCCCTTTTTCTTTTCTCTCTAATATCCTTCTGATCCAGCTCTTTTTTCCTCACAGACGTGCATCGGAACTGAAAGGAGTTCTGAAATGTTCTCTTTCAAAACCTGCTCATGACTTTTTGTTTTAAAAAAAAAAAAAAGTTTTGTTTTGCAGGGTTTGCCTTGTGCTACTAAGTTATTAGCAAACAGAACTTCATGCAAGGAGTAAGTGGCACTTCACAGGTGGTGGAGGATTGGAGACTATTTTGATCCATTTATCAAATAACTCATAGCTTTTATTTCAAGGCAAAGACAAATTACTGCTAAGAGAAAGCACATTCTCACCTAGAGACCTATTTAGCAAATAAAAATGGAGGGGAAAAAAAACTGTGGGCTTGATGCTTTTGTCTGTTCATATTATCAAGGATTATTTTCCCTTTAGTGAGCAATTATTAGATAGATAAACATATTCTATTGCTGTTTGAAGAGATCTGTGAAAGACTATTCCTTTATTCACAGGAATATTTCTGTAGATTTTTCTGAGAAAGTTCCTTTCTTTTGCTATTAAAAATAGAAGCAAATACCACTTCTAACATCTCCCTCAGATACTAATTGTCGGTTTCTTTCCTCAAATTAGTTTTATGTACTTCACTGACATCTGCAAAAGGATTCCTGATTTATACAATTATTAGTGGGAAGTGAATTAGAGCCTAAGGAAATAGATTTTATTTATTTTTTTTTTGAAGCTGGAGAGAGTTGTGATACAGCAGTTAAATTTGGTCATTTAAAATTTTAATTTAAATATTGACTTTTGGTATTACTCATTGTCTTGGCTACTTCACAAGTCACTCAATTTCCATGTCTTCCTCCTACCGTATTTGTAGTCATAGGAATGTTCCTAGTATGTCTGCTTCCCTTAGAGAAACATTGTCAAGATTAATTTTTCTAGAGCAATTATGTTAACCAATTTCTAAGTCTCTTTTTTTTTTTTTTTTCTTTATTTTAATAGATGCTGTGCCTCCTTCTCTTTATTTCTTCTTCCTAGGGGTTAACATTGGAAGTAGGGTGTGAGAAACAGGTTAACAGTTGAGCAAAAGGGACTTGTTTTTTCTCCCCCCCCCAGCAGCACTGTCATATATATATATATATATCCAGTTCCTGTTTGCAGGGTACCAAAGCATCACTTCTCCCTCTGCACTTCTGCCAAGCATTCCTGGGGATTTCTCTTGAGGCTGTCCTTCACGGCCCGTGCTGCCGTGCAATCACAGAGGTTGCTCTTATATCCTGATTGATGGACCCATGGGATTACAATTAGATTTTTTTTTTTGCTTGGTGATTTTTCTTCACTGGATCTGTAAATAAAAAAGCACAAGCAATTGCTTCATGATAAGCTCGAAGGGAAAATACGGGATGGTATAGCCGACTGCTCAGCAGCTGATGGGTGTGCTTTCTGCCATCCCAGTCATCGTGTTATTAAACGAGCTTTGAAAATTTAAGTGTCTTTTTGTTTCCACTCATCCCTGCAAGCTGCAGTTAATCACAGCCCGTTCTGAAAATGCTGAAAGCTTTGCTCTTGCAGTTTTACTTTTGCACTTCCCACTTCTCCCTCCTTCCCTGGCTCCCAGCAGCTCTGCAGGGAATGAGGTCTGCTGAGAAGTGAAGTGACTCATTTCTCTCAGCAAGCGAAATGTGCCTCCCATTTCTCCCTGTCTTCCATTGAAGGATTTATTTTCTCCTTCAGCAGGCATCTGATGAACTTGAGAGCCTTTGGTTTCCAACTGGTGCTGGGGTCTAGAAGGGATCACCACAGTGTCAGCTCGAGTACATCAGGGCTCTAGAAAATGGCCTGGAAGGAGGCTACTGAAGTCAAAATGATAAAATTTCCTTTTTTTACAGGCAGGGAAAGCTGCAGATCCAAAACCTGCCTTTGACTGCAGCTTTGACCTAGTAAATGGCGCTCAAAGCAGCCCTTCCCATTTTGCATGAGAGTGGAGGCTCAGGTGAAAGAGAACCAACTTTTTTCCTGCCGGCAGAGGAAGGCTCTTCCTCAGTCTCAGGGGTCCCAGCTAGCTGGCAGATCAGGACAGGGAGCAGCCAAGGAAGTTACACAAGTCTAAAGAGCTGATGGTCTCTCTACCTTTCCCGCCTGTGGGTGGTGGGAATGGCAGTCTTGTGTCTTTGGGGACAGGGAGTCCAAGAGATCTCAGCTCCTGATGATTTTAGGGAAAAAGGTAAATGTAGGCAGAGCATAAAACCGGTGTAGGAACACCGTTAGCCCTTCCCTGCTCTGTTTCATTCTTTAGTGGTGCTTGAGAGTGTTGAATTTGTGAAAGCGAGGGGTCAGTTGGTGGTGAGGAAGAGGGGGTTTGGGTGGGATGATGGTTTATGCCGTTTAGGGCCAGTGAGCTGCAGTGGTACAAAGCAGAGGAGAACTGGCTGAAAAATGTGTGATTTTGACAACCGCATTGACTTTCAGAGGTACTCAACTCAGTAGATTTCTTTCTGTTGGAGGACATGTGCATGGTATTACGCAGCAGCCATGCCTTTTCTCCACCAGTGTTAGAACCATAGGATTAGAGTTGGAAGGGACCTTAAAGATCATTGAGTTCCAACCCCCCTGCCCTGTGGATCTAAGTGATATGGGGAGTTCAAGAAGGAAACCTTGAAAGTTCAAGCACAGTGCCAAATCTGCCTTCTTTTTATTGGTGTGATGGATGATCTGAGCATTTTACTAACAACAGTTCTAGGAGAACAGGCACTGTGAAAACAGAGAGATGTAGATCCCAGTGTGGAAATCGCACTAGCTCTGCATCTAATTATATAAAGGGAGAGATTTTTGAGTTCCAATCAGTTGTGTATCAAACACAGTTACACCTCTTGCAACCAGTTCTTGTGTGTTTTTATAATTAATTCTTATTCGTTCCTGAAGAGCTTCTTAGGTTTGCTTGTTCTCATTTCCCTTTGAGAAGGATCAAAGTCATAGAATGTGTTGTATTTCTGAAAAAAAAAGAAAGGCATGAAGATATGTCCAAATGTCCAAAAACTGAGAGCCTGCTCTTCCTCTCAGGCTGCTTTTTTGGAGATTTCTAGATTGGCTTGTTGTTTCCTCTGCGCTGTCAAGTTGGTCCGTCGTGGATCATCCTCTAAGTTGCTGGTCAGCAGAATACATGCTGACTTGTCCATGGACTGAACCATACACTGACTGGAGCTACAGGTATCTGGAAGGGTTAAACTCTCAATAACTGACCAGCTTTATTCTCTACAGCTCACAAAGTTCAAGGCAAGGAACGCTTGGGTTACTAATACCAGTGTTTTACGTCTGATTGCGGTCATCTTCATGTAATGCATCTTTTTTTTAAGTAAAGTTAGAGTTTTGGTGTCAAACAGAGTCAGTGTCCAGTATCACAGAGGAGGGAATTAATCCTTTGAAGAGCTAATGAACTTGGCATTAATGATAATGTCTTCTGTGTTACAGTGGTCTTGTCACTGGGGATTACGGTTTGAGCCTTGAACATCCTACTGTTCACTTGATAAGAAATTCATCTCCAGTAATTCTTGAGTAAGCATCCAGTGCATGGTAAGAGTTAGGTGTTACAAACTGCACAACTGAGGGGTTACACTTAATGGTTGCTGGTGCTGTCAAAGGCTAGATCAGCCCTCAACTTCTGCTCAAGGACTTTTTTATTAAAAAAGCCCAACTAAACAAAACCACGCAAACCTCCCACGTAGGAAGAAGTTAGTAATGTCACCCTGAGAGAGGTAATTCTTTAGTGATGCTAATGAAGTCTGGTCTATCTGCAGCTGAGGGGGTGTGGTCCTGGATCCCCATTCTCTATTTCCAAGATCATTAAAATCACCTTTTTACTGCATTTTTTTTCTGTCCTGTTCCCTGCTTAGGGATGTGCAGAGTTTTTTTTGAAATTCAAGAACTTAATCATTTTTGCTTGTTTTTCATTAAGATATTCCCTAATGAAAAATTCTTTACTAAAATGTCTCTGAAAGAACTGAAAAGATTTATTCATGGATTTGTTTTTAATCCTGGGACCTGCTCCTTGACCCAGGAGAGTCACTTGTATAGCTTCTGCTCTGTTGAAGACTGACTCACCAGCACTGTCTTGTTGAGATCAGTGTCTGCATCATGTTTCCATGCTGATGCACCCTCTGGGATTGGGGTCAGCAGGGACCAAAGAACCTTGGAAGGTGGAAGGATTAATTCAAAATGATCTCTAAATTGGAAAGGTGTGGATTTGATGGATGGACCACTAGGTGGATAAGGAGCTGGCTGGATGGCCACACTCAAAGGGTTGTGGTCAACGGCTCAGTGTCCAGGTAGAAGCCAGTGACGAGTGGTGATCCTCAGGGGTCTGTAGTGGGACCAGTGCTGTTTAACATCTTTGTTGGAGACATCGACTCAGAATGCACCCTCAGCACCCTCAGCAAGTTTGCCGACCCAAAGCTTCAGGGCTCAGCTGGCACACTGGAGGGAAGGGATGTCATCCAGAGGGACCTGGACAGGCTGTAAAGGTGGGCCCATGCAAACATCATGAAGTTCAACCAGATCAAGTGCAAGGTCCTTCTCCTGGGTCACGGCAACCCAGGCATAAATACAGGCTGGCAGCAGAGAATATCTGGAGAGCAGCCCTGGTAGAGAGACTTGGGCATGTGGGTAGACAAGAAACAACATGTGCCAGCAATGTATGCTGGCAGCCCAGAAAGCCAACCTCATCCTGGGATGCATCAACAGAAATGTAGCCAGCAGGGTGAGGGAGGTGATCCTAGCCCTCTACCCTGCTCTGATGAGACCCCACCTGGAGTACTGTATCCAACTCTGGAGCACAGGAAGGACTTGGACCTGTTGGAACGAGTCCAACAGAAAGCCACCAAGATGATGAGAGGGCTGGAGCACCTCTGCTATGCTCTCACCTGTCTGGCTGAGAGAGCTGGGACTGTTCAGCCTGGAGAGGAGAAGGCTCCAGGGAAACCTTAGAGCAGCCTTCCAGGATCTGAAGGGGGCTACAGGAGACATGGGGTGGGACACTTGATTAGGGAGCAGAGTAATAGGACGAGGAGTAATGGTTTTAAACTGAAAGAGGGAGATTTAGATGAGATATTAGGAAGAAATTCTTTGCTGTGAGGGTGGNCAGAAATGTAGCCAGCAGGGTGAGGGAGGTGATCCTAGCCCTCTACCCTGCTCTGATGAAACCCCACCTGGAGTACTGTATCCAACTCTGGAGCACAGGAAGGACTTGGACCTGTTGGAACGAGTCCAACGGAAAGCCACCAAGATGATGAGAGGGCTGGAGCACCTCTGCTATGCTCTCACCTGTCTGGCTGAGAGAGCTGGGACTGTTCAGCCTGGAGAGGAGAAGGCTCCAGGGAAACCTTAGAGCAGCCTTCCAGGATCTGAAGGGGGCTACAGGAGACATGGGGTGGGACACTTGATTAGGGAGCAGAGTAATAGGACGAGGAGTAATGGTTTTAAACTGAAAGAGGGAGATTTAGATGAGATATTAGGAAGAAATTCTTTGCTGTGAGGGTGGTGAGGCACTGGAACAGGTTGCCTAGAGAAGCTGTGGCTGCCCCATCCCTGGAGCAGTTCAAGGCCAGGCTGGATGGGGCTTTGAGCACCCTGGTGTGGTGGGAGGTGTCCGTGCTCAGGGCAGGGGTGTTGGAACTGGATGACCTTTAAGGTCCCTTCCAACTCTTAACCGTTCTGTGATGCATAAGACAAGGGAGTTGCAACAGGAGGAAATTGAGGGCCAGTTATTGGTGAACCTGCTCTACTGCATGATCAAAGGAACTAAGCTACTGGTGTGACATGAAGCATGTCTAACAGCACTGTATATGGAGAATATTTTTTTCCACCTTTCCTTTTTTTTTTCTTAATTAATTGCTGATTTTTTTCTAGCATTTCAAGGCTGAGCGGGAAATGTGAAACCAGGTGTCTCTCTAAGGGAGATATGTCTATGGAATTTAGAGAAATAGAAAGAAATTTTAGGTTAAATCTGTGCTCACACTTGCCTTAATCCAGTGATTTCAGCGATGTCCTTCTGTTCTCTGATGATTTGTGGAATAAACAGTGTTTCATATTCTGGATAACTCCAGCTCAAAGCTGGGACATGCTGGTTTTAATAAAATGCATCTAATCCTCAGAGCTATTTAACATCTGGAAAGCAAGTTGTTAAAAACATAAAGCACATTTAATCCTGTGAGCTGCTCAGAGCCTACAAGAGGAGCTTTTTCTTTATGGAGTGCTTTAAATCCACAGTTAGGCCATGAACTGCTGAGACATTTAGTCTGGTGTGTGATTCAGGCTGTCGGAGTTGCGTACCAGGTGCTGGATGGAGAATTATAGCAGTGTTGCCTGTCACGTTCTTCATCTAACATATGCAGAACTAATGTATATTTAGAGATGGGGGGTGACAATGAGAGCAAGAATAGACAAGCATTCTTTTTAACAACACATAAATACGAAATGGAAGAATATACAAAGCTGCACAATGAAGATTATTCCTGTATGTGCATTATTTTCCTGGTTAATGAGAATACATTATTTTCCTTGACCTTCTCAGCTAATCGATGCCTTGAAGAAAACTGACCCATTACTTGGCTGGCATGATATTTTTTATTCTTACTGTAGCAGAGAGCTAAGAATATAAAGCCCTTTGGTTTGGCTTTATGAAGTGGTATGAAACAATAGATTGTTGGGTATATTTTCTTCCTCAACACTAAATAGAAGTGAAATAACGTTCTTCACCTCTACTCTGTGCTTGTGAG
>VXBW01006208.1:0-17130 GCA_013400375.1 Thinocorus orbignyianus
GTGTAAAGACACTTCAGCTGGGTCCCCAATGGGGCCGACTTATTGGCTGGAATGGTTCCTTTTCCTTCATGATGTTCTTCAGAGGGCCTACATGTATGTCGTTGTGTTTGTGGCTCCCAGGATCTTTTTCCCTCGGGAGACTCAGAGGTGGGCCTGATATTGTCACCCCCCTCCCCACTCACAACTAGTTTAAAGATTTCTGAATCAACCCCGCAATCTTCTGTGCTAGAACATTCTTCCCCTTTTGAGGGAGGCATCGTCCTCCCCCTGTCAATAGGTCTGGTGCCATAAAAGCTAGCCCACTGTCAAGGGATCCGAAGTCCATTGCCCTTCCCCCTGAAACAGAACCATTTTTCCCAGCATGCTGGCTCAAATGACTTGTCTACGTAACAGTTTAAGGAAAAAAAAAGTTACTCAGGTCAGCAAACAGATGCTTTCTTTGAACTCTGATAGGCTTTTCTATCACTCTAGCTGGTAAACTGTATGATAATATTGGGCTGCTTTTTATCTTTATGCAAGAATGACATAGTTAAAATGCCAAAATATCCACATTGCCAGTTCGCTGGTAAATATCTGGAGAAGTCTGAACCTTTTTGGCAGTTGCTGAAGCTACTCAGCAGAACATGTTTCTAGAGAGCAATGTATTTTAGAATTGTGTTCATCTTCACTGTTTGAGGAAGCACAAATCAGTGACATCTTAAGCAAAGAGTCAGTGATTATGTCAGAAGTTTTAAAAGTTATTTACATTTAGTATGTACTTGCCACTTGCTTGGGTGCATGTGTACTGTGTAAAACTGTCACGAAACAAAGGCAAATCATCATGAATAACTCATTTTTTACTTTTTGGGTACTGTTTGCTGCAGAAAATCAATTTCAGAATATGAACAATAATAGTATTGATAATAAAAGAGAATTTAATTGAAGAGGAAAGCAAATCAAGAGCATAAAGGTCTCATACAGTAAGAAACTGCAGAAATGGATCAAAGATTTGACAGGAAGTTTAATGTGTACAAAAGTAGAGGCTGACAGGAACATGCTGTGTGTGTCAAAGGTTCCAGCGATGGAAAACTGAAACACAGTGCTCACTGACCACAGCGTGAGCCTTGACACACATTGTAAATAACCCAAAGATATATGACTGCATTAAGAAGTAGACTGGTGTATTAACAGCAGTAAATCTAGAACAGCAGAAATGGTTGGCACATAGAACTTCATCTGATTAATATTTGTAACAGACTAATAAGAGTATCGCAGACAGCTCAAACTGGATTTATTAAAATGCTGCTAGAGTGTTTTTTTTCTCTTTCAGAGTCTCATATGTGGATACTGGTCTTGCCACAATCAAGCTAAAAGCTCAAGACTCTTCTGGTCGACAGCATCTCATCACTCTGAAGTTAAATGCAAAGGTGAATTTCTAGGAGAAAATACTTGAGTGCTTCTGTGAAATAAATGGCTTTTTGTTAATTTGTGAGCGCTTTAGAGAGTTGGTTTGTTTGTTAACATGCCCATTCTGCAAGTTAACGGGTAGGGGTTGTTTTGAGAAATTATTTCGTATAAAGTACAGTTTTCAGTCTTTCATTTAATTTAAAATTAATATTGCACTACGGTTTATCTGTAAGAATCTTTCTATCTGAAATTGTGCATCACATGAAAAACATTTTATGATATTGCAATGATTTTACTGGATTACAGACAAAGCCATTTGGGAGGCTTTCTTTCATTAGCATTCCATCCAGAGACTATGCATATAACAAAAATTAGAGGATGTTGAGTTGCTTCTGTAGCAAGTCTTACTGTTAAAGCTAGATAGATAAAGATTTATGAAAAACTGACGATAGAAGTGAGTTCCTATATTTTAAAAAAAATATTTCCCATACTTAATATGACACTAGAAACTAAGTGCACCCTGTTGCCCCTCAGTGTTTTCTTGATATGATGGTGACTGAAGTATTTTAACTCTATGGAAGTATAAAAGTGCAAAAAAAAAAAAAAAAAAAAAAAAAAAAAACCCCCACAACCTAGCAATGCAATATCCATTTTTTCCAAGGGGAAAGGGGAATTGAGATCTCTGTTTTCTGTTATTGTGAAAACTTGTATATTTTCTTTACAGTAATGAAATATCCAAACCCCAGACTCTTAACAGGAGAAGAAAGCACTGTCTAACAACTAATGATACAGTGTAAGGAAGAGACTAGAATCTTGTCTGTTGTAAACAGTAATCATCAATTCTTTTATTATTTTTGTCCAAGTGATTGTTATGATGAAGGATCAATTGCTTGTCCTTTTAAAACCATGTCTGGCATTTAAACTTGCCGGAAGAGAAAAATTGTATGTGAAACATGGTTTTGGTGACACAGGGATTTGATTTTCCTTTATATATATATATGTAATAGATTTGAAAAGACTTTCCTGAAGTATTTTTTGAAGGGATGTTATTTGACAACATGCTTTAATAAAAGTATGCTTATTCTTGTTATGCTGTTTCTTTGATTAAGGCTAGTACCTGAGCTAAACCTTTCCTCCCCAGTATGTATTGCTGGCTCTTGTCTGTATTCTGGCAGATTGGTTTTTTCAGCCTTATCCTTATGGATGCCGTACGGTGAAATGAGTTTATGAGCCTGCCAACAATGTTTTCAGGAAGAAAGTCTTTGAAAAGTGGTTTAGTAAATTCTTTTTCATAAAGTTATCATGCATATTCAGATAATCCCCTAAATATTCCTTTCCCATCATTCTTAATGGTTTGGATATGTTTTGAGGACTTTTCCTTAATACATTGTCATATTTTTCCACCAGTCATTCTTGTTTGAGTGTGCTTTACAGTAGGAACTGTCCTTTCACAACACTTGCTCTCCATGAACTACATTTGTAAAGTGTTTAGAGGTTGAGTTGAAGAATTGAGAACAGTCATACTGTAGTGAGGTATGTTAGTCAAATCAGATGCTTCGCAACTTTGACTTTTATAAATGATTAGAATTAAACCTCCATAAAAGGATATATTGTTTAATGCTCAGATTACATTTTGTGAAATAGTTTTCTGATTTATTTGGTTGACAATGTCTGGTCCAGAAATCTTCATCCATTCACAATTTAAATAACTGGGTAGAGAAGTTTTCTGAAAACAAAGCATGCATCTTTGCAAGTATAACAACAAATTCATTGGGCTTTATGTATTGGATTTCATTTTTATTGCATGAGAAGTGGGTTGGGTACTTGCCATTTCAGATCCCAATAATTCAATTAAGCCACTGCAAGAATCTGCGTGCCATGTAGTAATCAAGATGCTTTGGTAATTATCTGAATGATTTGACAAGAGTTATAAAAATACTTTTGCTAGATAGTTAGATGCATGCTCAAAAATACAATATAAATATTTTGTTTAATGGTAACTTAAATTTTTCTAAAGAATAGGGCAATTTCAGACATAAATTCAAATGTAACTAATAACGTGATGCCATTGATATGCTGTGGTGTAGTATTTTAAAATACTCTCTCCTGGGAAATCGGTCACCTTTACGTAGGATTTCACACTGCAAGGTCTAAAAACATTCTCTATGTAGGTACAGGATCATTGTTGCATAGTTCTTAGCGATTATCTGGTGCACAGTACAATATTGTGCTCTTAAAGAAAATGTGTCAAAAATGCAGGGGAGAAGGGCTGTAGGTCTTTTGGTTTGGGTTGTTTATTTTTGTTTTTGTTTGTTTGGGTTTTGGTTTTTGGTTTTTTTTTCCCAAGTAATTCAAAGTTGGTAGAATCTGTTTGCAAGCATTTGGCCAAAGGCAGCCTGCAAAAGACTGCATAAAATGACTTACTGAGAAAGTAATAATCACACACACAACTGTCTAACACTGCTGGGATTTAAATGAGTTAGTCCTAAAACCAGTCCTATGGAAAAAGTGGTTCTTAGTTTGTCTAGGCATACTTTTATACAACGAGTGTAATTATATGCAAGCATTGAAGTATTTAATGAAAAAATAATACGTGCAATACAAACCTGCTAACACTACAGTTCCTATAGCACAAGAATGGTAACTGTACAGTCAAAGGAACTGTTAACAGCTCCCGTGGATATACATCCACCTCCTGTCCAAATTAGCTACTCCCACTCTGTCACTAGTACTGAACTTGTCTGACACCAGTTTGATAAAATGATAAAACACATGATACTGAAGTTGTAGGAGGTGTCTTCAGGAAGCGGATGATACCTAATGGAAGCCACAAGTGAAGGCAAATTAAAAGGCAAGTTTCTGTGAAATGCATAAATCCACTAGATTATTATTAACATCAAAGCAATGAAGAATGGATGCTTTGGGGAGGCTGTGTCTCTTTTTTGCTCTTTGCCATAGAGAACAAATTGAAATTAATTACTGTAGCATTACTTTTTGCATAAAATAAAGACACATTTAAAAAGTCTGATAAATCATTGCTAGATGTCTGGTAAATAAGGACAATGTCCGTGCCTAGAGGTTTACTTTGAATGAAGAGTAGTTATGGGAAGCAGCCCAGCTAAACTTCACTTCTTTGTCTTAACTCTGTGAGGAAGCTGGGACTTTTTTCATGTGTCTCCCCAAATAAGATTATAACATTTTCCTGTGTTGGCAGTTTATGCAATACTAATACAATTTCTATAAAACTGCTGTGTACATCATTGGTAGTATTTGAAAGGTTGCATAAGACTAAAGGAGGCAACTTCTCAGGTGAATACAATTTTGGATAGGTGATTTGCTCTTAGAAAGGACACAATTTGTTTGTAATTAGATGTTTCTTTACTTTGCTACTTTTTTTTTCCCCCCAGATATTGTGGTTATTTTTTTCCCATAGATGTCGTATTAGATGCTGACCAGCAGTAGATTTACTAGTGTAATGAATAGTCAGTGGTTATTTCTGGACTTACCAAACCTTTTATAACTTCAGTTATCATAATACAGCTATTTTTACTTTTCCTCATTGATTCCTTTAAATTTGGGGCATGGAGTTGTTTTGATTCTGGGTGTATGTTCATTCATCACTTTCTGAATGGTTATAAACATAGGCAGATTATTTCAGTTTCAAACCCCAAAATGTTGCCATGCCAATGAGAGCAAATATCCTAGTTTAAATGAAAAGTACTTCTTGACTCACGAAAGGGCTGGTTGTGGTGTGTTGTTTTGTTGGGTTCTTTTTACATTTTCCTATCCAGTAGGGGTAGTTGAGGAGTTGAATTTTTTTAATATTTGATCTTTTTTATCTTAAGTTATTTTTTTAATGTGTTTTTGTGAACACTGAACAGAGAAAACTGATTCTCCCACCTTTACTGAAAACTGATGCATAAAACCTGTTTACATATAGATTTCTTCTTTAAATGGTAATTAATATTCATAACTATTTCGGAAAATGTTTTACATACTGTTTCCTCTAAGAGCCAAGTTCTCAAGATGCTTGAAGTGCTCATATTTCGTTACCAAATTTGCCAGCTGATTATCAGTCTGACTTTAAATCACTTTAAAAGAAAAACAATCATGTATTTTCTTTCCCTCCCTCAGTATCCAACAGAACCACCGGAATGCCTCGTGGATTTTCCTGTTCAGTTTGCTATTTCTTGGATGCCACAGGTAAACTGCTGTATTCTGCATCTTTTTTTTAACCATTAAGATATATATGCCATATATAGGTAGTAAGGAGGGGCTGGATTTTTTTAACTCTGTCTTTTTTCCCTGTGTGCATTTAACTTTTACACATGCTTATGTAAATGTGATGATGCTGAACTCCATATTCCTTGTGATAGTGTTTGAAGTGTTTTCCTTGCCATACCTTGCACGTTGTATACTTTGCACTCATGCTGGCTTCTTTTATCTTAAGCTATTCATGTGTCTGAACTAGCTTTAGGAATGACATTAGGAAAATGCATCCTGAGAAACAGTTGTCTTATAGAAAGGAAGCGTCCTCTGAAGTTGACAGACACTAAAAAAAAGGCAGTCTCCCAGTTTGTTATCCTCTATAGTTTCTGTAACATAATAGAACTTTCAGTTACGATCAAAAGAACAACAGGAAAATGCTTAATAGAATTCTGATTTCATAGTTTAGCTGATATCTTTAATATAAAGAACTAAGAGCCATTGCCTTTTTCTAGTCTCTCTTGCATTATTTCGTGTATCTTCTTTCCTTGTTAGAGCATATGTACTTGATTAAATGGATTTAAATGTGGCCACTTAGACGTAACTTCATTTGAATTATCTCTAGAAAATAGTTGATGTTTAATTTCATTTAATTCAGGGAAAATAGATTTTACGTAAATGACAGATTTTCATAATTCTAACTCTCTAAGGGATTTCTACCTATCAGTAAAGCCTGTCTTTATAGTCCTGAATTTACATAGAGAACATGACTGAAAGGTTGCATCAGAATGATTTCAAGATGGGCATATAATTTTGACTGCAAAGCTCAAGGTTTTGTGTGTCACCTCAGATTCCCTAGTATGAGTCTTTGAGGAATTAAATGCGAGACTGAGGTATTGCAAATGAAAAAATTATTTAATTGCTTGTGTATTTTTAGGTTTTGATTGTTCAGTATGGTTTGGAACAAATTAAATGGATATTCTTTTTCTGTTAAAATACACTGGATTCCATACACTGTAGGCTGGTTCTGTACTGTTCCTAACCTTGAACTTTATACATACTTTTAATAGTACTTTATTAATTTTACAGCCTTGCAATATACATTGCCTCAAATTAACAGCATTTCAAATGTCCTTGGCAGTCACTGCTGCTCTGTGTTTACTGTTAGTAATTTTAAAGCTAGTAACTGGACTTATGTTTTAATAAAACCTTCTTGAAAAACACAATACGAAGCAACGCCTCTGAGTTAAAGATTGGGAGCCAATATATTCATACTGGAACTACAAGCAAGTAAAAATCTAAGGTTAAAATGCAACATTCTAATGCTTGAGATCTTACAGTCATGTGACGGTTAAAAAGACCTATGGACTCTTTGATGTTCATATGTAACTGAAGGCCCTGTTTTGAAATTGTGAGTTGCTGACTGGTTGCAGATGGCCTGCGGTAAGACTGAACCGAATCCCGGCAACCTGTGCGTGGTGCCGACAGAAATGCTTTGGTTGTGCAGTCCTCTTTGAAAATTGACTCTGTCTCTGTGGGTGACATGAACTTAGCACTTCTGGAAAAAACTGTGTGTAGTCATTATGCAAATTGTATTGATTTTCAAAATGCCTGCATATCATTCAATGAGCGGTCTTGGTGCCGTGGTAAAATAAGGTTTAAGCTTAGCTGCTGCTGAAACAGCACGGGTAGCAGAATTCAGCAGGTCCTCAAGTGGTTTAAAATTTTGGTTCCTAAAGGGGAAAAAGAACACGCCATACCTATTTTCCAGCAAAATAAAATGAGGTTTTGGTACTGATAAATCCTAATTTTATTATTTGTTGGCTGTCTTTAATGTGAGAACTGACAGGGCTTAACTGCAGTTATACAATTAGACTGCTAGAATATAAACTCCTATGACAGAAAGTATAAATAGGTTTCCAGTAATTTTTTTTTTTCCCACCCCCCTGTGTGTGATGTTGCCTATTTCAGGTTCTTTTCAGTGCTCATGGACTTTAAACTTGAGGGGTTGTTGGGTGGTTGGTTTTTTCCCTTTTTTTTTTTTTTTTTNTTTTCCTCTCTGTATAATAATAGACGTGGCTTTATGGCATCCATATTAAAAATGGGTAATTTTCCTTATGGTCCCTGTCTTCCTGCTGGGTTGATAATGTTTTGATGTATTTTTCTTTTGCTCTGATGAGAGGTCTGCTGCTGCTGCTCTGACATATTCATTTGGATGAATAATTATAACTTGCACAATGTCAAGCTGAAGATGGTAGGGTTTTGTGCGTCATGACAAGCCTAGTAGCCAGTGCAGGTGTCTCACAGCATGATCAGCAACAGCCAGTGTATTCTGGCTCAGAGGAGACATTTTAGAGTAGTAAGAAATCAGCACCAAGGGCAATGCTGCTGCTGCTACTGTTACGAGTGCCAAATAAATGCAGAGTGCTTCTCAATGACAAGTGCAAGAACATCTACTTATTTCAGTTATATTCTTTTTCTAAATAACCAGATAAATGTGCTGGCCCCACGTTTCAGCAGGGCTCTGCGGGTTGAGCACATCTACATTCTGCTGCCCTCACGTCGGGGTGTTGTTTCTATCCTGACCACTGCCCACCTGGTTGGCTACATGAAGGTCAGGAGAGTGGAAATTAATGACTAATGAGGTCATGCAGTCAGCCAGCAATGAAACAATAATAGTAGATTCGGAAGGTATGAGTAGGATAATTCTGCAGTTATTTTGATGAAAACACAATAAAATGCATCACAATCCTGCTTTTTCTTAGCAAAGGAGCTTCACAGACACCAGCTTCGTATGCATCTATACATACAAAACCAGAGATGGTTGATAAGACAGTTTATAAAGATTTCTGAGGGTTGGATCTCAGTCTGATTTGTGCTAAAGAGGGGGAAAATTGTTAAACTA
The DNA here is from genome assembly GCA_013400375.1 of Thinocorus orbignyianus. Taxonomy (NCBI): domain Eukaryota; kingdom Metazoa; phylum Chordata; class Aves; order Ciconiiformes; family Thinocoridae; genus Thinocorus; species Thinocorus orbignyianus. The sequence goes on from VXBW01006208.1 coordinate 8,498, forward strand.
TGGTTTGTGAGACACAGTTTCCAAACAAATCTAAAGAACCAAAAATTAGGCAGGTGGTACAGCTGATCCCTTTTCTATCCAACGACTGCTCACTTTATTAAGTTGTATCCTGTCTATTAATTCATAAAGGGCAAGCAAGTGATAACACCTACAATTTAGGCTGCTTACCTTTCCCATTAAGAGGCTTTGCAATTGTTTTAATTTTGGATAAGCAAATTTTGTTTTAGGAAGAGTTTTAGCCAAAAAAATCTCAGAATAAAGATCACATTTTAACCCTTTTAAAAAAATAAATGTTAATAAAATGTGCTGTGTTTACTTTAATTAGAATATTCTTACTGTCATTGGATGAATGTTTAGTTTATCCAGGATTTGGAGTGATTGTTTGAAATATATATATAAAGCATTTCTTAAAATTTACTGAAAGGCTTCATGGATTTTTATGGTAGGCATAGACTTTCTCTTTATTCTTCCCAGCCTCTGTGGCTCTAAAAATAAGAACCAAGAGTAGAATGGTTGTTCTTCAGCTCCTCCTTATTCCTTTAATTGAAGGAAACGGTGTATGGGCAACAGGGGTAAACTTGGGCAAGTGTTTTAATTGGAATAGTGTAAACATAGAAGAACAGGCATAAGGAGCTACGAGTGAGGTGAGAGTGCAGAGGATAGAAATGGAAACAAAAATGTTGTAAAACCACATGGGCTCTTCCTTGGTAGAAGAGAAGGTGTGTTCCTCTTGGAAATGAGCAGGTCCAGAATATCTGATTTTCACTGGCCGAAATTAGTGCTTTGTCTCCTGCCAGTTGTTGAAATGAATGGTGGGTGCGTACAGTCTGATAGCACAAAGGGAACATCTGAGGGCAAAGTTTTCTAAAATGGCTGGGGCATCCTCAAAGTTGATCTGTTTACATGTCTGTTTTTCTGTAAAATAACCCATTTAAGCCAGTGCCTGCAAGCACTTGTTTTCAGAAGTTAAGATCACAGAATCATGCAGCATCTCTCTATCAACACCTTACCAACCTCCCACTTGAAAGTAATGAGGTGTCCTGGGACTGTCAGGCTTTCTCAGGACCTCAGTGCTGGAATACAGAGGAAGCCAGTTCCAGCTGCTGATTTTGTATGAATTCCCATTTGATGTGTCCTTCAACGAGCCCTTGCTCTAGGTAACCTTCTGTGGCTACCACAGTGGAGAGAACTGGAGTTAACAATCATAGAATCATAGAATCATGTCTCCTCTGTTGCTGTTTTGCTAGTCTAAACCAGTACAACTTTTCTCTCCTTTTCTAATGGTGGACTCTCCATTCCTCATCTGAGAAACTTCTTTGTCCCAGCTGGGGCCGGTTGGCTTGGTGAGGGTCTGGTCAAAATTGAACACAGTGTTTTGCCTTGGGCTGTACCTTCACTAGTGCCTTCTGCCTGACTTGGCTTGTGCCCGGCCAGCCTGGGGACAAGGGAGCAGAGGTGCAGGGGCATCACTGCCCACCCACTTGCTAGGTGGTGGCAATCCCTTGCCGGGGGACTGTGTTCAGTTCTGGAGTCCTCAACATAGAAAGGACATGGAACTGTTGGAACAGGTCCAGCGCAGGGCCACCAAGATGATCAGAGGGCTGGAGCACCTCTCCTATGAGGACAGGCTGAGAGAGCTGGGGCTGTTCAGCCTGGAGAAGAGAAGGCTGCGGGGAGACCTGATAGAAGCCTTCCAGGATCTGAAGGGAGCTCCAGGAGAGCTGGGGAGGGACTCTTTGTCAGGAAGTGTAGTGACAGGACGAGGGGTAATGGTTTTAAATTGGAAGAGGGGAGATTTAGATGAGATCTTAGGAAGAAGTTCTTTGCTGTGAGGGTGGTGAGGCACTGGAACAGGTTGCCCAGGGAAGTTGTTGATGCCCCATCCCTGGAAGTGTTTAAGGCCAGGCTGGATGGGGCTTGGAGCAACCTGCTCTAGGGAGAGGTGTCCCTGCCCATGGCAGGGGGGTTGGAACTTGATGATCTTTAAGGTCCCTTCCAACTCTGACCATTCTATGATTCTATGGTGCTGTGTCATCAAGTTAGAAAAGACTGTGATACCCACTTTGTGACACTTGCATTGCTGGCATTGCCTCACCTCTGCCAGCTGGTCATTACCGCTCCATGGGCAGCTGCTGACAGTATCCTCAGTAGTTAGAAATGGACTGCAAGGTTTGCAATCTGCCTTAAAAATAGCTCTGTTGTTTTTTTTAAGTGGTTGTAAAAGGTTAAACTGCCACAGTGTTCTTTGTTTTCATCATGGGTGTTTGGTCTGATGAGTGTGGAAACCGAAGGCATCTAGAGGATGGAGTAACCAGTTTGGTTTTGTTTAGAGTCAGGGCAGCCAGCAATGATGCCCCGAATTATGACTCTCATTTCCCAAGGAATAATTGACATATTTCATACAAATTCTAATGCTTTTACACAAAGGTTACTAAGAAACAAAGAGTTTGTGCTGTTTGACATTATTAACAACTATCTTAGTATAGACAAAAAAAAAAGAAAGAGCATGATAGCAGTCTCTTAGAAAAGAATATTGAGCAGTGACCAAAAATTAGTTGGTTAATCAAATAAAAAAGGAATATTCTAGTTTTCATGGCTCGCATGACAAGCATGTGATGTATTTAAATAGCTATAGATGCATTTTTGTATATAGCAGGAGACAGCTGGCAACATCAATGAAGCATGCAAATAAGATCAAATGAACAGTGCATTAAAAAAAAAAAAATTAACTACCTTTTTAAGGAACATCATTGAAAAATTACAATTAGTATTAAAATTAATTGGATTTTAAAACTTATCTGTGGCTTATAATCCCTTGATGTTTCTTTTTTCTAGTGAAACCCTTTGAATTCCCGGAAGATAAAGATAAAAATGATTATTAGAGGATTTATCTGTATGTGATATAGAAAAATGTAAAAAATCAAAATGGAAAGCAACTGTTGCAAGTACCAGAAAATTATGCTATTAATTTAAGTGTCATCAGAGCACAAAAGATCACATTTCAGGACTGTGTGAAAATTATTAAAATACTGGAAATAATAGTACTTAAGATGAAGATATTATACTCTAAGATGTGGTTAAGTGACTGACACTATTATATCACTTCAGGTATTATAAAAGTAACAAAATGCTTTTAAAGATAATAAGCATTACATTTGGAGATTGGCAGTATTCACACTTTTCTGCTTAAGTGCTTTCCTACTTTAATATAATTTAATAACAGCAGGAGAAAGTGTAGCATTTTCTTTCTAAGCTCCCGTCAATACAACTAAAATATGTATGCATTAAATATCAAAACTTATTACGTATAAATATATTTCTTGATCTGAGAATGTTCATATAATTTGCTTCTTTGTGTCTGAGTGAGAAAGGAAGAACAGTCACTGAAGATTAAAGGAAACTATTCCATGTTTTACAGTAAAAAATAAAAACCTCAAAAATTGGAAAGAATAGGGTTATTACAGAAAAATGCCTCTTTACAAACCAAACATTTAATTGGCTTTTTCTTTCTGACCCCAAGAACTTGTTCCCAGGCCAAAAGATATTTGGAATCTGGCCCTTTCTAAGTCATCTTTGTTTTTTAAAACGTACTTTACTGTCTCTGTATCCCAACTGAAGGACTGGTGTCAGTTTTCTCCTTCTCTCTGTACTCATGTCTTTAGCTGTTTGGCTGCATTCTGTATAAACAATTTCAAAATACCCTTTGGTTCTCCCAAATGATTCTTTTGCTTCTACTCTTGAGTTTCCCACTACCAAACAGTTGGGAAAACAAGTTATCTGGGAAGAGTTTATCTCCAAAATGCTTCCCCCACCCTTGCTCCCCCTCCACTGCCTTTGGACACCTTTGCTTTTGGCCTGTGGCAGCTTTGTCTCTCCCCGTGAAGCCGCGTTCCGAGGGCTTCTTGTTAACCTGCTGCTCTGTTTGTGCCACCTCCCAGTTCCTCCTCTGCTCAGACCCTGCACGGAGCATTGCTCAAACTGAACTCCTCTCTTTTCTCTTGCGTTCTTCACCTCCCTTCTGTTGTCTAAATTCACCTTCCTCTTTGGTACCCTCTGGGCATCTGCATTTGGGAAGGTGTTCAACTTGACTGGCCAGCATTTTCTCTGCTTGGAGAAGTCTTTCCTTGTAGAAATTCCTACTTCTTCTGTGCTCAGTAATGGTGTTAAAAAAACATCTTTGGCATTGCTGTTCTGTATATCGTCCAGTATAATGAGAGATTTCTCTGATTCTGGCTAATCCATTCGCAAATATTGAAATCCCTGGAGTGTAATCCTCTGATTATTAGACGGTTTCTCCTTCTCTTACCATATTTACAGGACTTGAAATCTAATGTTAGGTACCCGTTCTTATACCGCTTAATTTTGCCCCAATTATGACATCGTTAGACTCTGTTTCTTAGTGTCTTTAAAAAAATAAATAAGCTACTTCAGTTCTGTGGGTATTTCTGTGTGTTTATCTTTGGTGCCACTGCCGTGTTGTTCAGCTGAAGTAGAGACAAAGTATCGGGCTGCTAGAAGCTTAACAGTAGATAATAATGATTTTTACTTTAATTTTGCAGTAGTTTGTTCCAAGGCACAGCGCAAATTGATAGTTGCTGCCATTTTCAGATAAGTTTTCTGAAAAAGAGTAATAAAACATGATCAAATCCAGGTGTGATGTATGTATGGAACAAAACAGTAGAACTACCAGGATTAGAGAATTTTTGTTGTACTGGGGATAGAGCTATTCTTTATGTTGCATCAACTAAAAAAACCACCTGTGAGGTTTAACCTTTTATGCTACTGGATTGTTACAATTCTTCAATTACTCCCAGTTTGTTTTTTAAGTATTTTATGTGGCTGTAGGTGGAAACTCTGTGTGATTTGTTTAAATTTCTTCTTTTCTTAGAACTCCTTAATAGACATTTTTAATCAGTTCCTGGCAGCATTAGAATCGCTGAAAGAATTCTGGGATGCCATGGATGAAATTGATGGGAAGACGTGGGTGCTTGAGCCAGAACATCCCACCCGGGGGGCTACAAGAAGAAGAATTGCAATAGGTACCAAGAGGTTTACAGGAATACAGCGGGTCTGACAAGTAAAACTCGGGGTGATGTTTTGCTTGGCTTATCTAATCAGAGGGTGCTTGTCTGATTTTAAGAAGAGGAAAGGGGTAGCATTTATAGCCAGCAAGACCCAACTCTCTTATTTTCTGTATTAAAAAAAATAACCTTCCACGGTATTACTCAATCTCTTTAGGAAATTAATTACTACTTCAGGGTGTTACATAAAATGAAAATTTCTGCAGGGAAATATGGTGTATTTGTAAATTATGAACATGTAACTGTCAGAAACTGAGGACTGGCCTGATAACTCTAGAAAAATCTGTAGTTGTAAAAAAAACATTAAAAAAAAAATCATAGATGAAGCCCTAACCTTATTCACAAACTCAAGTTTTTTTTGGCAGACTATTGCTTTAGATTGATCCTGTCCGGGAAGAGTGAAGGGGAAAAAAGAGGTTTAAAGGGGGCAGGTGGAAAGGACAAAGAAATGGGAGAAGAGAGGAAATGAGAGGCTGGCGGTGTTAACCCTCTGAAAAGGTGCCTCAATTCATATGCTGATGTCTGGCCTTTTAAGGCCTTAAAATATATAGGGTAAGGACTCTTGTAATTGCAAAGGAGAAACTTGCCACCTCAGAGGTTGGAGATACAGGGGAAAATGTCACCTTTGAAAGAAGAGTTCAAATTTTTAGTGGAAATCCAAAGTGTCAATAGCACATAGTAGAAATCTGAGAACATACAATGGACCAAAGTAGCCCTGAGTTGTCCCTGGAACCTGCAGAAAAGCTGACAGCCTGTGGTGTGAAGAAGGAAAGGAGCTAGTGGGGTGCTGAGGCTGCTCCTTCACTGGGGAGGGGCAGGAGGAGGGACAGAAGAAGTTCAGCAACCAGCTGAAATGACATGGGTCGGACAACAATTTTCCTGTGTGCGCAGCCAGGGCGGCTTTATCTTGGCTCTGCTGGACTTTGACACAGCCCAATGAAAACAGAAGAAAAGCCTCAAAAAGCGCCTCTCTTCAGATCTGGGGAGGGCAATACAAGGCTTTGAGCCCTTTGTAGCTGGTCGCAGGCAATCTTCAGTCATGACTAAACTTTGATTTCATTCATTCCAATCTCTTCAAGGAGGGCAAGCCTAACATACCTCGTAATTACAAAAAAATGTTGGGTTTCACCTGTTTTTATTTAGAAGATGATTTGCTGTGAGGTTTTACCCAGAATCCAGATCCAGAAGATTTTTGAGCTGCCTACCCCTCCTGAATAGCAGATCTTCTGAGGATGAGGGGTATCTTGCAGGAAAAAAATAATTGCTTTTTCAAGAATGTGCCGTTGTTCACTCAGTCCAGCAGTACGCTGCGGAGAGGACTGACTTCTACTGCTTAATATTGTCTCTAGGCTTCTATTTTTGACTGTAAAGGATGATGAGGAATTTGTAACAATTACTCCCTTTAAAATTTTACTAAGATTTCAAATGGATGATACCATCTAGCTTGAATTTGATCATTCAGAAATAAGTCTAAGCACTAAGGTTAAGATTAGTTTATAAGAAATGAGAGCCTGGCAGGGCTTTGTGATCAGGTGCTATTTTTACTTACGGTCCATTGAAATTTAAATATTGAATATATACTGCTATTTTGTACAATTAATTTGGATACCTACCAAGTTTTTTTATTCTTTCTTGTAATGAAAACCAATCTGAATCAACCAATTTAAAACTGCTTTTAAAAGGAGGTTAATGTTTCCTTTTTCAAAGACTTAATTGCGAAGAAAAACCTCCCCCATGACTTACTTGCTTTCTGATTGTAGGGAGCAACGTCTCAGTGAACATAGAGGTAGATCCTCGGCATCCCAACATGCTCCCTGACTGTTACTTCCTTGGCGCAGATCACGGTGAGGCCGCAGACAGACACTGTGTGTTTCTCTTCTCCAGTCTGGTCTCTGGGGGGAGGCAGGAGTGGAAGCTGTGTCAGAGCTTTGCTGGGGTGAACTTAACTGAAGCAGAGGCAGGAATTAGAATCATAGAATGGTCAGAGTTGGAAGGGACCTTAAAGATCATCAAGTTCCAACCCCCCTGCCATGGGCAGGGACACCTCTCCCTAGAGCAGGTTGCTCCAAGCCCCATCCAGCCTGGCCTTGAACACTTCCAGGGATGGGGCATCAACAACTTCCCTGGGCAACCTGTTCCAGTGCCTCACCACCCTCACAGCAAAGAACTTCTTCCTAATATCTCATCTAAATCTCCCCTCTTCCAATTTAAAACCATTACCCCTCGTCCTGTCANGCCATTCTCTGCCCAACCTGTATTTGTGCCTGGGATTGCCACGTCCCAGGTCCCAAGCTGAAGATGTGTGCGGGACGTTCTGTGCAGCCGATGCCGGGGTTTTTAACAGCCTAAACCCCAGCGCGCTGCTGTGCTCTCTGAGTGACACGTTATTCTAGTGCCTTCCTCACACAGTTGAGAGGGAATCCTGTGCCCTACAGATGAGGAGCCAATCACGCTTACATTTTAATATAATTTCCTTTTAAAATAACCCAAAAAAACAACTAAACATGTCCTAGTTGTGTTTGGATTTAAGTCTTTTATTCCATGTCCCACAGCTTTTTACTGACTTGTTAATATAAGTAATTAAATTACTTAGAAGTAAGAAGTGAATAAGATCATACCTTCAGCAGTATGATATTTTAAATATTAGTGTACAGAATTTCCAAACCAAAAAAACTAAGAGCAGTTGTTGACTTAGGTTCCTTAGAGAATTATAAAAAGAACAGAAAACCCCCTGTCTTCCCCTTCAGGGCTGAAATAGAAGAGGTCAGTTTGGGGGGCGAAGTGAAGAGGATTCTGAAGGTGATGTAATTGTTTATGTACGTTGTTTGCAGTGGTCAACCCCTTGAGAATTAAGCTGAACAACAACATGCACTTATGGTAAGCACCTTCACTAATACAGGTTTGAAACTGAAATGGTATTTGCTATTGCTGGGGTTGACTCTTCTCTCCCTCTCTCCCACCTGCAGGGATCCAGAAATCAGTTTATTACAGAACTTGAAAGAACTCTTAGAAATTGATTTTCCGTCTCGTGCTGTGATAGAAAAAAGTGTAAGTTGCTTTTTGTTCATGATCAGTTGTTATTTCTCCAGAAGTAAAATTTAAATGGTCACTTCATAACTGCCAGAAAATACAAGAGACTTAGAAGAGAGGTAATTGGATTAATATATCGTCATAAGGACTTCTGAACTTCAAGCAACAATTGTCAGAGCTTGTTAACCTTTGATTAGAGGTGCACACATTCCCGTGGCCTTCATAGCAGTAAGGCGATTAATAACAGGCTTCACTATTAAAAAGGAGAGAGGAAGTTCCAGATAGCTAATGAGATGTGGAAAATCCAAACATTCTGTTATGGATGTTGATGACTTTAGTTCTAATTAGGTAGAGCTGCTTAGAGGGGAGAAGAGGCCATCCAAATACCGGTGCATTTCAAACAAACTTGGAATGAATTTTTAACAGTGCTGTAGCACTGGATTACTGGCTTTGCTTTCACTTGTCAAAGTTTTAAATGAATATCTGACTGTGAGGTCTTGTGTCTAATCATAGAATCATAGA
>VXBW01006208.1:17599-96524 GCA_013400375.1 Thinocorus orbignyianus
AGCCTGTCCAGGTCCCTCTGGATGGCATCCCTTCCCTCCAGCGTGTCAACTGCGCCACCGAGCTTGGTGTCATCGGCAGATTTGCTGAGGGTGCACTCTATCCCACTGTCCATGCGACAAATCATTGTGGTGCATAAAAAAGCAGCAGTGGGGCCCCAGAGTATGACAATGCTTGTCAAAACAGATGTCATTTCAGGAGAGGGTAAAATAAAACCTAGCAAAGCCTTGTCTATCTGGCAACTAATCTCACTCTTTGTGCCATAAATGTGTAAACACATGGATTGAAGGCAGAAAGATTTAGTAATTCAAAGTAACAAAAACTGCAAAAGCAAAGACAAACAGATGAACACGTTTTCCGTGTTCCCAGCCCTGTTTCTTCCCCACAGCTGTACTCTAAGCTGAAACATCTTGTGTTTGAAGGATTTTGCTAAGGACTGTGGAATCTGCTACGCCTATCGACTCAATGGCACTGCTCCAGATCAAGTGTGTGACGATCCCCGATGTGGACAACCTTTCCACCAGACTTGCCTGTACGAGGTAAANGGAGCTCCCTTCACATCCTGGAAGGCTGCAATAAGGTCTCCCCGGAGCCTTCTCTTCTCCAGGCTGAACAGCCCCAGCTCTCTCAGCCTGTCCTCACAGCAGAGGTGCTCCAGCCCTCTAATCAGTGCAGTGGCCCTGCGCTGGACCTGTTCCAACAGTTCCATGTCCTTTCTATGTTGAGGACTCTGGAACTGGACACAGGACTCCAGGTGGGACAAACTTGCTCATTAACTCACCAACTCTAGAGAATAAGCACTGCACGGTCTCCTCTGAGGAGTGCTACCACAGCCCCTGGCCTTCCTCTTGTCTTCCAAGCCATAACTCACACATGAGCTCCCTGGGGAGGGGAACCTGCCGCCCCATGATTATACACGTGGGCTTGACATGCACCATGTCAGATCTTGATGGAATGAACTCTGTCTGAAATAAACCCTGGTAACAGATTGTTCCTAAATTTGATAGGAAACAAATGTGAATTTTCATCCGCTCACTTCTGTTGCAGTGGCTGCAGGGGCTTCCTTCCAGCAGACAGAGCTTTAATGTCATCTTTGGAGAATGTCCCTACTGCAATAAGGTAAGGAAATCTAACGAAAGCGAGCAATTGAACCGAGCGTGTGGTAGCTTAGAGAAAGGTAAAAACTGGAACAAAGTCTTTCTTAAAACAGGATTTTTGTCTACTATCATCGGAATAGGGAGGAAAACTTGAAATTCCCAGGCATTTAGTCCATCAGTTTTTAACTAAAAGTTTTCTGAAAGAGTTTAAAGGCTGCTACACACCAGCTGTCAACGTACTAGAGAGTCAGAGTAATTAAATATCAGCCCTGTTGTATTTAATCATCCTTTTTTAATGTTGCTGTTGCAAAGATCCAGTTTCAAACAAACAAAACTCCGCCCAAAACAAAAATAACAAACCCCCCCCCAAGAATCTCACCATCAGTAACAAAACCCAGCCATATAAAAACAGTTCAGTGCATATGTAACTCTTGAGTGCGGATCTGTAAAGTTAAAGAGAACTTGCCTTTAAAAGAGAAGAATTGACAGTGTTGTTTAACAAAAAAATAAATCTTTTTTCAAGCCACTGACACTGAAATCTTCCATGAAGAAACTCTGAGGGAAAAACTGCAGGATGGGAACACTGCTGCACTCCTACCGAAGCCACTGAAACAGTAACATCAGAGAAAATACAAGGCAAGTAATATCAGTGGCAGAAGGACCAGTATAGCGATGCTGTAGGGGGACGTTTCAGCAGTAAATGCAAGTCGAAACATGACAGCGACAGAAGGAGCAGCGAGGGCAGGACCGTGCTGCTGCTGCAGGGGTGCTGCCTCATCTGCAGCTACGAGCTGAGGGCGTTTCTCTTTGCATTCTGAGAAGATTGTTTGGAGGTCAAGTGGTGGTAACTGTCTTGCAGGGTCTTTCTGGAGGAAACAAAAAAGTAATAATAAACTTAATGTTGTATAAGTGACCGTGAATTGGAAAAGCAAAGATGCCAAAGAGAACATCCAGGTGTTTACGTGATCCTAGAGAAAACAATACATTTCTTACAAAGTCTTAACTCTGGAATTTGCAGGTCTAAGAGCACTGGATCTGAAGTGTATAATGTTAGGTATGATTAAACACCTTCTAAAGAGAGACACTGTATTTATTACTGAAGTCAGGCAGCTGAAATTCTTCTGTATCTTCACTTTGTTTCAAAAAATATTAATATATTGTCTTCACAACATTCCTGCTAATAAAGTTTTAGTGTGCAAACTCAAGCTGCTGCTCTGAAGTTTGATTTGCTGTTCTAGTTTCTGTAAGGTTTTTGCATTTCCTACTGAAACTAAAATGCTCCTGGTGTCTCATCAGTAGCGTAAATATGCCAGGAGCTGCTTTCTGTTCCAGTTGGTCAGGGTGATGGTTTGGGTGGTTTTAGGTCTCCAAAAGCAATGACTTCTCCATCTCTGAAAAGAATCCCCAGACACTATGATTCTGTTCCTCACATATCCAGGACCTGACCATATTTTCCACTCTCCTTTAGAAACATTTCCACCTTTGGTTTCTTTTCCGGGATTCCATACACAGTGTTAGCTTTTAGCAATACATCCCACTGAATTTCAGCCCTGGCAATATCTTTTTTTTTGGTGAAGTTTCACCTAACTTGTGCTTACCTAGTAAAGTTTTCTGTCCTCTGGTTTTATTCCTGTTTCATGTCAGAACTATTAATACATCGATGCACCATTAGTTAATCCTATTGGAATAGCGGTTTCTCCTTTATGAAGACCAATAAAACCACAAATATCATCTAAATACTAGACTAATGATTGAATCATAGAATCATAGAATGGTCAGANGGCTGAACAGCCCCAGCTCTCTCAGCCTGTCCTCACAGCAGAGCTGCTCCATCCCTCTAATCATCTTGGTGGCCCTTTGGTCCCTTTTCTGTAAAAATGTACTACTTCTTCCCACAAAAAGGAGGGAAACCCAGATCCCCAACTTATTCTAGATCTAGTATCTAGATCTAGAATCCACGCTGTGTTGTTCAAGGAAAGGGGAAATTGCACCAGCTCTTTTTTCCCCCCAGTCTCACACTGGAAACCTAAGTGTGTCTCTTCCCCTTTCTACTTCTTTCTCTGGCCTACAGCAGCTTTTATAGCAAATCATCTCCTCCCTCCTGTACAGTTTCTACCTTTTTGCTAATAGCTTTTAAATTTTACACTGGAGGACTGGGAAGTAGGACTGGAACATGGCAGCCCAGAAAGCCAACCGTATCCTGGGTTGCATCAAAAGAAGTGTGAGCAGCAGGGCCAGGGAGGTGATTCTCCCCCTCTGCTCTGCACTTGTGAGACCCCACCTGGAGTCCTGTGTCCAGCTCTGGAGTCCTCAGCACAGAAAGGACATGGAACTGTTGGAACAGGTCCAGCGCAGGGCCACCAAGATGATCAGAGGGATGGAGCAGCTCTGCTGTGAGGACAGGCTGAGGGAGCTGGGGCTGTTCAGCCTGGAGAAGAGAAGGCTCCGGGGAGACCTGAGAGCAGCCTTCCAGGATGTGAAGGGAGCTCCAGGAGAGCTGGGGAGGGACTCTTTGTCAGGAAGTCTAGTGACAGGATGAGGGGGAATGGTTTTAAATTGGAAGAGGGGAGATTTAGATGAGATCTTAGGAAGAAGTTCTTCGCTGTGAGGGTGGTGAGGCACTGGAACAGGTTGCCCGGGGAAGTTGTTGATGCCCCATCCCTGGAAGTGTTTTAAGGCCAGGCTGGATGGGGCTTGGAGCAACCTGCTCTAGGGAGAGGTGTCCCTGCCCATGGCAGGGGGGTTGGAACTTGATGATCTTTAAGGTCCCTTCCAACTCTGACCATTCTATGATTCTATGTTCAGAGCAGCTCCAGCCGTTGCTGTGCTCTCCGCTGGGCTGCGGGTGCTCTCAGGCACCGCTCTGCTGCTGCAGCTGCTCTGCTCTCCCACCTCGGACTGGAGGCTCCAGGCAGGGAGCAGCCGACTGCCTGAAGCGAAGCATTTTGGATTAATAATAAAGCTATCTTTAAAGTTGCATTTCTGCACGTAGTAGAAATTGTCCTCGTTTAACAAGTTATTTTCTATATGAAAGAAAAAACAGGTAGAATCTCTTTCTTAAAATACGCCTAAAGTTCATAGGAAAGGAGCCCGGGGTGATTACCAAGCTGTACTTTATTCTGCATTATTTTTACTAATACCTTGATTAATTTTTTCATCAGTTTTTTCATGTTCAGTTGAAGAGGAAGCCTGAATACATTCACTCAACCCTATTACGCACTAAATTACCAACATTATTTGAGGTGAGTTAGTTCACTACTAAAATCCTCAGATTAAAAAGTCAGAATTTAAGGACTTAATTAAAAGAATGCTAAGAAGTTTTCCACTACATAGACAGGGAAACTACTGAAGGAAGTTTCTACCAAGAAAACCAAGTCCACAAAGGGAGACACTCATTTCCCAGCACTTTTATCTGCACGCTGGCGCAGTGCTTTGCTACCAAACCAGATAAAAACCTGGCAGGTTAGTTTGCTAACAGTACGACCAAGCAGCTACACACTAGCTTTGTTCATAGAATCACAGAATCACAGAATGGTCAGAGTTGGAAGGGACCTTAAAGATCATCCAGTTCCANATACTGAAAGGCTAACGACTTAGTGCTAACGAGCTGAACAACACCTCAAGCTACTTTCAAACAGTCTGCCCAGGCCAAAACTGGCCGAGCGCTGGAGCTGCGCAGGTGAGCTCAGTGCCACCCGGGCAGGGGTCTGAGCACAGGCCAGAGCTGTTCCCGTAACACCAGGCAGGAACAGCTGCTCCTGACAACAGCTGACTCGGGTGTCTGCCCCTTAAATGACTGTATCACTTTCAGAACAGGACTTGTACCACTGGTGAAAATATTTTATGCCTGGAAATTACCATATTCCAGGTAATTAAAAATTACAGGTTGGTATTGATGTAATTATTTTTCCATATGAAATCTACAAAATCTAGCAAGTAGTCAGCCGGCCTTACCGTACTTCATTTGACCTTACTGCCAGCACTTTCACTGTAGGTGGAAAAGCTGAAAAGTGCCAAAAACTGTAGTAAACAAATCTGAAAATTTGTGCAATTAATATTTTGTCCCCCATGTTTGATGTGCAATTGAAACCAGGAACCAGGATGTCGGCACCGTTACACTTTTCACGTCATCTCAAGATATAAACTGTGTGCTCTCTAGGGAGCTGCATCTTAAATTTCATGTTCTGTAGCAATTCCTCATCAGAGTGCCTTGAAGGAGCTCCTGTTACAGGATCCCCTTATTGGTACTGATGGGTGTTTACTGGTCTTCAGAAGGGAATTAACCCAAAATTCACCTCTTTCCTGTGTACCAAACTGGTACGGGTGGAATCAGACAGGTCATCCGGAGTCAGATTCTGCTCATAAGCAAGAAGTGAGGAGAGAGGGGATTGTTTGTAGTGGCTCCCACTATTCTTAGGTTGCCTCTCTAATGGGAGAGGTGTTTGGTGAATAAAAGGAGAGGTGGAAAGGGAATGCAGAGGGCCGAGATGAAAAGGATCAGACCTTGGATAACTACAGACAGGGCCGTGAAGAGATGCAGTGGGAAGTGCCTGCCTGTCATCGAACGCTTTGTCAGGGCTGTAGCACCAAAGTGCACCAGACCTTGGATACCTTCCACAGCCAAGAACCACAGGCTGAAAAATTGTATTTTCTGAAAACAGCAATAAATTTAGAGAGAGTTCAGTTAGCTGCTCTCTCTACTTGTACTTAAGTACTCCTTAAGTCCTCTGAGTAACCCTAGAGACTCCCTTTCTGCAGCAGTTTTGCAGTGAATGTTACAGCAAGCTTGCTCATCTAAGCAGCAGGACTGGCTGAAGAAACATACTCAAGAACAGGTGATCACGGGAGCGGCGCTGGCGTTCTTGCCATTCCAAAAAGCATGACACTCAACACGAAAAGTTTCTCCAAAGAAATGATGATAGTTGCCAAGATGCAGTAATGTGCAGACACACTCTCCCTCTGATCTTGGTCTTGGCCATCAAAACCGGTTTCTCCTTAGTCCCACAGAACTGAGGCTGCCCAGTCGCAGGCTTTTCAGTGGGATTCTGCACTTGCAAACAGCAAGCACCGCAGCAGCTTTTACAGCCTAGAAAGCCAGGATCACCTTTTAAGGCAGCACACCGGCAAGTCTTAGGCCAGGCAATAAGAAGAAAATAGATCTGCTGTTCCGTATCTGACCCCAGGAAATCAAATAAATCTTGTGAATCAGGGATCCAACACGATCCGCTGGAGGTGGGTGAACAGCTACCTAATAGTTCAGTTCAGAAAACAGTACAAACTTTAGAAAAAGCTTCTCAAATTAGTGAGGACAAAGCGGTTACCATCATAGCAAGAGTACTACTGGCCCTGAAATAGCTTTGGGTTTGGTTAAAAGAAAAAAAAAAAAAGTCAATACAATTGCTAAAGTCAGTATCTGTAATTACCAAGATCAAAACCTAGTGCCTTTTTATTAAACATGAACTTTTGTTCTGCCTTCCGTAATACGTAAATAGTGCTGACAATTGGTTTGTGAGGCACTTGCTACAATAAAATGTAATTGTATCATGAGAGAAAGGTGACAATCAGGAGATCATGAAAAAATTACATATTCTCACTGGTGGTTAATTAGCCATGCAAAACCCCCTCAAATAGATATTCTCTTCTATTAGGAATGATTACTATGCAGGCCTACAGATGTCAATACCACAGTCATTCAAATACTTCTTTCACTACTAATTGAAGGTTGTAAAGCTCTGGTGCCAAGGTTTTGCTTCCAAAGAGCTAATTTATGACTAGAAGGATATTTTATGTCTTCAGTTGCAGCAGCTACAAAACTCAGCAAATCAGAACCATCTGTGCACTGATACTTGAATCACCATTCATCTAGCAGCCTATCAGTCACATTAGTTTGCATCCTGCATTCTTGGCTCACGTACACTTGCGATGGTCCAAAGTTCACCAGAAATATTAAAAACGAACGGTACCCTGACCCTGCCTTATTGCTCAGGCACCAGAGACAGCAACAGGGCTTTTGCATGCAGGGAGTTCTGAGGCAGAGGTATGATGGGACTGACATTTCACAGCAAGTCCAGTAAGAGAGCTAATTACCTCAATCCCCACTTCTTACCACACGGCTTTATTAACTGTATAGTTTCAGATTCAAAAATGCAAAAGGAAAACCTAAGACAATAGCTGTCAGTTTTCAAACCCTGCGTTAGAGCATCATGTAGCACTGCACACACAGAACAAAGTTAAATCCCAGAATAACACCTCCTCCACATTAGTGGCTGCAGGAGCATAAAGGCAAACGCTAAAGAACGGCTTGAAAATGAGAAAATGCATTAAATGTTTTCACTAATAAAAGTAACTTTGCTTTTAATCTGGGACGAAGGAAAAACCTGGCATTCAGGCCTGTCTTCAAGATGTTAGTGAACAAAGTCCTTGACTTCCCCATTATCCTGAAAGTAAATCATTCTCCACAGACCTACCGCTTTGAAGCGAGGGGCTGTAGGTCAAAAGGACTCATGACAGTTCTTCCTCCTTGAGGGTTGACATCCCACTTTTTAGCAAAGCCAGGGGAAACAGGAATTAACACACAGTGTATTTAAGGCAAAAGAACTGCTGTGTCAGTCCCATTTTGAGATCATAAACTACTTCCTCTTCTACAAAAGAAAAGGCAAGGGTAGAGCAGGAGATGTCAGACATAATCCCAGAACTGCCTTACTTACTTTTGACACTTTAGCAGCAGAGTGACGTCGTGCACGTGCTGGAGCGGAGAATTCCAGAGGGCCGTCATAGCGAGTCCCACTTGACTCTAGTCCATCCAGCAGGATTTTCTTGAGCACTCGATACTTTGGCTTCTCATCATAAGCTAGACCATAAACACACTCCAAAAACTTTGCTATTTCACCTGTGGAGCATAGATTAATGGAAACGTCACTTGATGCGGACATCAAACCTCAGAAGGGATTTAATTCCAGAATGGATTTAATTCCAAAAGGGATGCCAATCCTACGTTGCCAAACAGGAATTTCAGCTGAAGATAACTCAAAACACAGAACTGACAATATCTTGTCTTTTTGAGATGAGGAAGGTGGACTTGGATAAACAAGCTAACCCTGAAGCGCCACGGATAATTCGTATAGTACTGAAAGCTGAGTATAAACATGCTTTATTGACAAATACTTCAGAGTTCTGTGTAAAATAGAAGTGTCTTATATTTGATAGTTCATCATGCCCCTTCATATAATAACTCCTCTCAAAAACACTGTTTTAATCTGCATAGTATACTTTGAATGGTTTGGAAAAAAGCAACACTTTTTTTTTTTTTTTTCACTTCTAATACTTGGACAAATATTGGTTTTGAGATTACATCCCTAACCCAGTCTAACAGCAGCATTAGTTTGCTATCACTGTCAAGGGGTTCTAGAAACGGGGAAACCACTGAACGGGCAGAAATAATGCTATTAGGAAGAACATATGGAGGGGCATCAAACTTTTCTTCCAGTTGAAGACCCAAGTGTATCCTAAAACTGGAGTACTACACCAGATATTAGCATCTGGTAAAATCCCAGAAGTAAAGATTTTCTAAATATGCATACGCATCATGAATATATTTTCTGTAATATACAATGCATTCCAATAATGCCAATACAGAAATGTTATGAAAATAATGAATAAGTCAAAGATAGTTACTGACCTCTGAAGGAAGTTCAGTGTTTTCCCTGGTTACTTTTGTGTTTCAGTGAAGGAAGAAACATACGACCAAACTGTCCATTCAGTTGCTTTGACAAACTGAATCCCAAGCAGTAAACCTTTTGTAGACAGTTGCTTACTATTTCCATACTAACAGCTACTTCTGTTCCTAAGATAGTTGCTGCTTCCTAAAATCCTTGGATTACATGCGGCTAAGATGCCTTCCGTCACTCTAAGGCATACATCAGAGATGAGACTGATAAAGATTTTTGTACTACCACACACTGGGGTCAAAAACTTAGCCCTCAATGTTTGTATCATCTGCTTAGTACCTGTTCATGACGTAACGGTGGAAAGCAGCAGGAAAACAGAGTTCCTGCAATGAAAGCATTAAGCATCCTGTACCAGTGAGCATCAAGAATCATTTATTGCAGAGTGACCAGCATTCCACAGCATCCATACTTTCTCCCCCTGCAGTAAACAAGCCTTAGAGCTAAAAATGCTTAAAATATAATAAGCCTGGACACAAATGGCCTGATCCACTTCCACCAAAGTCAGAAACATGAGTTCAATTAAATTGCACCGTGAATTAATGAGAGTGAGGTATAATCTAACAGTGAGTAGCACAGAACGACCACGGGATCAACTGAACTCAGCTAAATTCTTCTGTTGGGCAGGAATGGATGAGAGTGGTTCATGCAGCCTGGATTGCGAGGGGCTGATTCCTGGGTGACTTCTGTTTGCACCTGAAACCAGAGCCTGGGAATTCCCGCAGGGACTCAGGCCTGATGAAGGCATCTGCCTCAAGGTGCAGAACTTTGCAATCGCAGTTAAGATTTCAAGGGAAGGCTTTGTTAAATTTGTGTTACTTTTATACTGCTTCCCCCAAACAAACTAAGACATTTAAGTATTTCCTGCTAGAGATTAAAGAGCTGTATGGTAAATAAGACGAGGACACTTACTACAGCTGTTTCCAGAAGAATCCCATTCCATCACTGAATCTGGGAGCTCATCCATAAGTCTGAAACAACATGAGAGTGCAAGAATTTAATGTGGGTTTGGAGCAGGTGATTCTTCATTTGGGATTTAAGAAGACAGCGAGTCTCAATTCCAAAGGGAGTGGACCTCCAGGATAGCTAATGATTCACAGTACTGCTTTTAAAACAAAATATCTCTTACCAACTATATTTTTAACTCTTTGGAGACTGCTGATTTCAGCAAGACCAGGTTTACAGCTAGAACTACACTTTGAGTTTTCTTTGCAGATATTTCATGCTTTCTAGGGGAAAAAAATGCTTTGGCCTGTTCTGATGTCAGCTTTATGATTCATATTTGTATTTCTGAATTTAAGAAGCAGTTCAGGTCTGCCTACTGCTCATTTAGCATCAAGTTCTTTCTGCCACATAGCTTGTGGGCAGCCAGGCGATGGCTGTCAAAATTACAAGCAGGCATGGCAGGGACAAAAGGGGAGAGGGGAGGCTGAATGACCTGAAGTCCCACGCAGTTCATAAACTGAAGGGCAGGGCCACAGGTGTCCTTTCTACCTACCCAGACACAGAAACAGCAACAGACACCGAAGCTCAGAATCAACTGTACCCTAAAGTCATTACCTATGAAGTAACACCAGCTCTCATCTTCGTGCAGGCACGGACCAGAAAGATCTCCTGGCACCGTTGGGAACTTGCCCCTTTTCCAGATTAACTGAAATCCGTTACTGCAGTCTAGCTATTAAAATTGTTAAGGGATCCCCCTTTTTTTATTCATTTTTTTAAAGGAGCCACAAGGGTCCACAAATCAGTGACAGGATGTGTTCTCAAATGCATAAAGTTGGGGTACATAGACTAATAACCTTCAATTCAGTGATCTGTTATTTAGATTCTGAAATAGGGGTCTCAATTTTGGGGGAACATTTACACATAAATATTTTTCTGTAATCTATCTTAAATTATAATTCAAATGGAGCCTCTCCTCTAATTATGGCATTGAATAAAGATTTCTAAATTCATATATACCAGGAGTCCTTAAATGTCCCCTTACCAATGCCCAATGCTTTGGCGCAATTGCCCAGTCACCCCAGCATCACTGGGAGGAAAGATTAAGAACCTGTGGTGAAGGGATGAGAGGATGAGACAACCGGTGGGCAGCAGAGTTTGAGTCCCTGCTCTGGCTCCTGCCTCTCAACTGCACCCCACCTTCCAGGCTCAGCTCCTCCTTCCTCACCATCACAGGCACACTCACAAGTGATTCAGCTGCTGGCAATGTGCTTATTAACTTATAAACAACCGGATACATATGTATATCTGGATGTCTATTTCTGGCCTTTGAAAACAGCATAGGCACTGAAAATTAAGACAGATAAAAAGGGGGTGACCTAGGCAAGTTACCTAACACCAAGAATGCCATTCATTGGACTAATAGGATATTTCTGAGAAATGGATTCTGTATCATTTTCCATGCGTTTCCTCTAAACATCTGCTTGCTTGGCAGCCTGAAAATGCCAGCAGTCTAAGGGTTAACTGCAAGGGAAGAATTAGTGAAGCAGCTTGATTGATTAAATTGATTTCACATGGAATTGTGTAAGTGTTACCTTGCAGGGGGTTGTGGAATGATCAGAACTTCTAAAGGAGAAATATTAAACATAACACACGATGTCAACATTTACAGATGCAATCTGTATTATCCACCGTCTGCAGGCTAACCTTTTTCTCTGCTGAGAGCCGATGCCACACTGAATTTGCAGATTGATTTCTGTGGATCAGCTATCCCTATTGTGTACCTCTGTTGTGACTTGCCCTACTTAAAAGTTTGCTGCCTCCTCCAATTGTGATGTTACATCTCTGGGGCACTACTCTGTATGGCCTTCTACAGGCTACTACGCTGTACCGCAGGCAGTGAACTCTTAAGGAGCAACTGCAAAAGCAGAGAGAGAAAACACTAAGATGTTGTTGCTTTAGTAAGCTCTGAATGAGTCGTGTTGGGATAAAGAAAGATTTTGATCAAAATTCTTTAGCATTTTGGTATTTGATTGTCTGTAACAGCAGTAGGCCTATGTAACATTAAAAACCTACATAAAAATATCTGAAAAACAGTATTCTATAGAACAGTTAGAGAAATGGAATGCTTATGTGGAAAAACTTCCAAAAGATGTTTGTTCTATAGTCTCTACAAAACACCCATGAAGTTTTCTGGAAACATACAACTTTCTGTATGTGCAGTAATGTCTGCGCTAATTCACAAATGTTTTCTTTTTAAAAAGCAGTACTAAAAAACACACAGCAGACTAAATGACTGTGTTCTGAGCATTTGGATTCATCATACCTCTACAGCACTACATACACGGACATATGGGAGAGGGTATACGCGCACATAGAGTTCACATTTTTAACTGCTTCTAGTATCTCTCAATCAAGAGAAATGGTTTTAGGTTTCTTGCAAGGTGCTGTTCCGCAGGATGCAAAGCTTGCCTTTCTCAGACCTGTTTTGTTAAGTGATAATGACATTGCAGGGCTCTAGGGTGGTACACGTGTGGCGTTTCATTTTTACTTTGTTTTCGCAGACTGGACAGCTGCAGGGTCCTTCAGGTTCTGTTCCCAGGGCAGCTTCCCACATAACCATTGCAGCATGCAGTAGCCAAGGATTTCAAGGTCACCTCGTCTGGATGGGGCTAAAATACAGGGCAAGGGAAAAAGGAAAAAAAAAAAAAGAAGAAAAAAACAACAAAAAAAGGATGAAGAATAAGAATCTCTTCTTAGTAAATAGAAAAGACTTTGATTGAACTAGTGTTGATGAAATATCAAAAAAGCCAAATGGGCAAAGTGTTTTGTTTATTCAGCTGTATTAGACCTAAAACTTCCCGGCACTTGGCCACAGTCCACAGACAGGCAGTGACTTGTTACTGTTGAAGTAAGGGTCAGTTTCCTCACCTCCTCCAACTTCATCCTTCCTCAGTCTGGCCTGTCACATGGACTTGATCCCCATGGCCTCTGACATGATCCAGACAGCCCATAACTGAGTACCAACACTTTCTCAAAGAGCCAAGCAGTAAAACAAAGAAATAAATGTCTGCTGCTAAATTGCTAACACATGTTCCAGGAAGTCCATGGGGTCCACATTGGTCATGCAGGGACCCTGTGAGTGCAGACTAAACACTGATGGCCTTTCCTGTTCTCCTACAGAGCTATTTGAACTTGGAAGATATGACAAAACTGCCATCTAGTGTACATTTACACACCAATGTTGTCTGCTTACAAGTACCAGGAACTGTTTGTTTAGAGAGTCACAGCCCAAGCTAAAACACCCTTGCTGTTCAGCAAGTCCTGCGCAAACTTACTGGTCCTGCTTCTGGAGAGGAAGTTATTTCAGGAACAACTGACTCTCACTCTGCACACCCCAAACAGATACACTAACTACAGAATACAAATACAGTAGATATAATTCAATCAAAAATTAACCCCATCCCCAAAACATCTCCTGTGCAGAAAAACAGGCAACTAAAGTTGATCTATGGATTGACTTCTCCAAGAGAAAGAGGAAAACAAGCGCACTGCTAACAGAATTGCCATTGCTTGCTGCAACTTAGGGAAAACCAAACTTGAAAAAACTTAACAAGCAGGATTGCTGCAATATTTCTTTGTACACATCTGACTTGCAGCCTATACTTTGAACGTCAAGACCACATGGAATCTGCAAACCCAGGAGCTGTTAATCAGGATTAAAGACAAGACAGATGCAGAAGTTAAATTTATGCTTTTCCAAAATGAATTTGCACTTTCCAGGAAGTAAAGAAGATTTCAGATTTATTCAGTACCTTTTGCCGAGTGTAAAGACTAGTAGTTGAGCACAGGGCTGTTAATCCAGCTGTAAACAGATATCATATTTTATGGGTCTTCATTAAATAAATTCCAGAAAGTCACTCAGCAAACTTATCTTTTAATTTAAAAAGTCATCTGCTAAAAGCTACAGTGCCAACACATCATAACTGTTTCTTGTTACTGTACACACATTATTGTAAAAGCAGAAGATTAGTTCTTATACAGTCTCTATGTTAACTGCTATTAGACTATGAGATTATTAAAGGCCCTTCAATCTAACCGAATGCTACACTATCCCTTGGGTGCCATTTATTTTCTGCACTAGATTTAGCAATGTCCTAATGCAGGACTTGGCTCTCATATTAAAATAAAAACACAATCTCTACCACTTGCTGTTCTGTAGTGATTTCTTCAGCCATAAATCTCCTGTTAACTGTGGAACAATTCCATTCATACACATGTGTTCACAACTCCTTTTTCCATTATGGCAATTCCAGATTATAACCATATAAGTCACAATTTTTGATTGCAGTTCCTCTGATTCTCACACAAGGCTTTTCTTGCACCTGGTTGTGAACAGTGGGCTACAGAAAGCAGCCTTTTGGGGGAAAAGTACAAACAAAAAACCCCCAACCAAACAAAACCAAACTGTCATAATTACAACGGACCACCTTTTTTTCCACGGAGGGACTAATTGATATGAATCTGTAAATAATGGTAAGTCACTCAGATTTCAAAAGGTAACCTAAGATAACTCATTTTCTGACAAAACAGTCCCCAGAGAGCAAATTTTACTTCACACTTAACAGTTTGGCCACAACTAATTACCTTCTCACTCCCAGGCAGATCTTCCAGCTACTTCTTGACTAGCACTAGGGCAGAGCCATCACAAACAGGGAGATGTGCACAAGTAAGACTTTACTAATACCTTCCTAAAGCTACAGTAGTCAGCTGGGGAAGGGGGGAGGAGAAAAAGGTATGTGTAACTAAGCCATACATCACTGAAAAATAAAAGGGGAAATGTTTTACAGAGAGATGGTAAACTCCTGCATCACTTTATCTCCCAGGTCACTGCAAGTGTTACTACATAACATGTGTTTTTCATAGAACCACATGAAAATGTCAGCATTTGATTATCTGACTGTACTAGCTTATTCTTTCTCTCTGCTCCTTTGCCAGCTCGGTATTAACTTCTTCAACTTCTTAAATAATTTAGATGCTTTTAAAAAGGTATTCAACTAACTAGTCTTTAATAAATTAATATTACCTATGAACAAGGGAATAATTAGATTTTCATCCCAAGTAAAGCACTAATGCATAAATTTCAACTGTATGTTTACTTGCAAAAATCAATCTGCTGATACAAGTGGAAGTTACAAGAATTCCTGACAAACATCAACTGAGAGAAGTCAATCTGGCTTCATTTTAAATGTGATGGCCATGCAAAAATAAAACAGTTCTGTTTGATAACTTGTCACTGTTACAAGCATATACATTCAAAATAGTACCTATTTAAATAAAACTATCTTACTTCTCTGTAGGCTAAAAACTTGTGGGTTTTTTTCTTTCTTTTTGAATGGATATTTGATTTCTGATTTTCTATCAAACAGGAATAATTTTATTATCATCTTAGTCTCGTGTGAAATAATACTTAATGGGAACATGTTGGCAATATTCTATTTCACAATATTTTTACAGTTTAATATTTTAATTTGAAGATTTAAGGCCTGATTCTGTCCCTGTTCCCGCCAAGACAGATCAGGAACAACTCCACTGAAGTTAATTCATTAACAACCATGTCAATGAAACCAGAGCCAGGCCATAACAAGTTTTATATACACCACAAACATATACTCAGTGTGCAGGCACAGGGTTCAAAGATAACTCAGAATAACATAACTGAAGCAATTCACCCCGAGATGAAAATATATTTTCTTCTGTACACTGGATTTGGCAGCTGTCTGAGCCCTAATTTATATTCAAATTACTATTTCAAAATAGATCATCAGTGATATCACACTGCTTTAAAAACTACACTGCTCCCCAGAACATATCCAAAACCCACACAGAAATGGGAGTTTTCCTTTACGGTCGTTATTAAGCTAACTTTTTCAAGCCTTTTGTAAAGATGTAGAAGGCTAACGAGTGACAGATGAAATGTTCTTCTATTGTTTTTAATTAGCACTGTTACATTATAATTTCACCATTAGTGTTTCTTTCGATTGGAAGCTTTTCATAAAAATGATCGTTTTACTTGCTCATATTGCGTCTACATGCAGTGGAACCTCCAATTCTCACTGGCATTACAGCATTCAAATTCATGTTAATTCACAAACAAATATAACTCATACCATATCCATTAATCCAAAAGCCCATAAAGGAAAGGAGTGTTAACATGACCATGGAGAAATATAATTATGCTAAAAATGTATCATCTCAATGGTTTAATAAATGAACTAAAAGTAATAAACTTCTCAACTCAAGGTTGAAATGATAAAAAAACCAGACAAATACAAGACTTGTCAAAAACCGGTGCCTATATTAGGGGCAGGAGAAAGGAAAAGATCAAGAAAAAGCTAACAATGAAGTATTGCTCCCCTGAAGTACTGGTCAGCCTGAGGAGTTCACTGCAGCAGGACAGTGACTAGCTGAATAGAGTGGGTGGCTACAGGAAAAAGGGTAAACAGTTGAATTTATTAAAAAATTTAATGCTTGGACATCATTCTGTACAGTTACCTGGTCTCAGGCAGGGTGACTGCCAGCAGAGGCTGAGAACAACTCTCATCCCTTCATGTACAGCTCTGTGCCACTAGCTTGGGGCATTGCTGAAGTACTCACTGACAATAACCACCACCACCGAACACTGGACAGAGAAATCCAGTACAAACACACTGCCACCACAACTAGACTACAACTTCTCCAGAGAACTCCGTCTGCAACACACAAACAAGCAACTTTTCCTATGCCAGCTATGGTCTCCCTCCTAAACTAGGATCCTACAGCTGTAAATACACTCATTTGGTCACACAGCTGATCATCAGGAATCCTACTGCAGAGTCGTACACAGTTACTCACAGGGAGGACACAACTGTGACTGACCTCACCTTGGGCAGCCACTGAGGTGCTGTGCTGTTAATATTTGTCTCATGGTCCAGAGGGCTTGTGTCCTCTCAAATGCTGGTGACCAGCTCGCCTATCAGCGCTGTCCTGTCAGTTACAGGACTTCACAACCCACAAAACCAGCAACACCTACTGCTGCTGTCCTGCTGTGGCCAAGCTCAGGGGCCCACGTAAGCCAGCATGTCCTGCAGGCCAGAAGTTCCCAAACTGCAATCCTCAAATCTCTTCAAAATAGCAGAGCTGTCCTGGACAAATCACAACAACCTAACATACACACGCATGCACAATCACCTCCAAACAAGCAGTCACATGTATCCACTGACCAGCAAGATCTAACTGCAGAGCCTCCTTGTTTTTGTACTTGTTCTGCTGCATCCACAATAGAAGAACGCAGCGAGCAGCAGGACTCTCCACTAAACAGGGACAGAGTGAATAACCTTCAGGACTGGTGGAATGGGATGTGCTGAAAGGAAAAGGGCTGGGGTCCTAATTTGGTGAAAAGTTTATGTAATGGAAAGGTTGGAAGATGCAAGGGAATTTCAGCATGAGATCTGAGTGGGAGATAAAAAGGTGGTGGACAAGAGGTGCAGGTACCTGGTCAGAAGTAAAAAGTTCTAAGCTTGCAGTAAGAAGAACTGTGGCAGAAGAGTGGGGACAGGAAGTTTTACTCTTCTTTCACATCTGTGTGGCAGAAAAAACATCACAAAGGTAAGGGGCTGACAAGCAGCTGTGAGATTCACTAGCTTTTTGAATTCCTGGTGTAGAGAACAAGAGCCAAAATTAAACAGCCAATTCCCAGTCACACTCATCAGTTGTGCTAGAATGTTGTGATGCTCATTCAGCTTCTTTTTGCTGCTTCTGGACACTGTTGGCAGAACTGAATGAGCTTAGAGAGGTGGTTATAGGAACCTGTTCAATCTTCTTGCTAAAGCTTTACTCTTTGCTGACAACAACCTCCTGCTCTCTTGTCTGCTGGGCAGATATTTCTAACCCAACACTCAGAAATTAAAGCATGTTTTTATTTATTTCAAACTGCAAAGTTCCACCCATTTTCTCAGCAGACTTTATATTTTCCTTTTATTTTAGAATTTACAGTTTGCACCCAAACTTTGGGAAACACATACCAAACTGCAACAAACCAATAATTCATTTTACCAACAAAGAATTCCAGCAGGCTCCCTCTGAATCCTAACTGTACATGGACAGACACCAAATAAACCTCTTGATCCAGAGCCATTTAGAGCTCTGTCCTCTGGAAGCTACACGGGCTCAGAAAGAATATACTTCCAGGCATAGGTGTTCTTCCACACCCTTCCTCACAAAACAAACCCTGCATATATTCTAGTCAACTCCTGTGTGGAAAAGGAAAAATGGACATGCATTGAGCTATGTTTTTAATATCAAACCGCAACAGTTCTGCCAGACCAGGGGGAAAATAAGAACATGAACTGCAGAGCTCTCCCTGCCATCAGCCCGATGCCTGCATTGCCCTGTACACAGCGTACAAGCGTTTGGGTGGACCTCAAGGAGCACATGCTGCAATAATCTAACGTTAGCACAAAGAACTGGCTAAAATACGGTATCAAACATAGTTCCAACTGCTTTCCCTAACACAGGACATGAAAATAAGAACATTTTTGCTCTATGAAACCATCTCGGAGAAAACTTATTCATCAGCTACAAAAAGAAGTGGCATCCAGTGAGCCCAACTTGAAGCAAATGTCATCAAACCCTCTACATATCCATAAGCTTGTGACAAAGTCACCAGTACTGTCTCAAGCAGCTTTTACGATTCTAGATACAGATACAAGTTGTGTGAGGATTTCAGTGGGCGCTCTATCCAATGCGAGAGACAGCAAAACTACTATTAGATACTGTGAAACACCCTTAAGAAGAGGAGAAGAGTTACCTTGAAGTCTATGGCAAACACAAATATATGCTGGAGACAATTCAACATAGGCAGTTCATACTGTTATGTTCATCAATGATAGCAAATTAAAACTGGTCTTATGCACTCAATGCACAGGACTAGAGTATTTAAAAAAAACTCAATATGTTAAGCGCAGTATATCTCCAGAGAAATTAGGTATTGACTGCACGCCTCAGTGAGTAGAAAATCTACAAAAATCCATAGGAGGCATTGATCCAAATATTATTTTTTAACACTAACTGTGTAACAATTTTTTAAATGTACACTGGGTGCAGATATAATTCTCTTTAATTATCAATCAACAAACAAAAAGGTAGTACTGTTTATACAGTATGGTCTTTAAAAATGAATACAATGAATACACTCAAGTACTATGCTAAAACTAAGAATGCAGTTATTATGCCATATAAAACTTGCATCAAAATAAAAAGGTTTTAAATTTAAAAAGCCCACATGGTCCTTGCAATGAGATCCAGCCAGCAAACACAGCAATGTTGGTGGCGTGGGCTAGATCCTATGGCAAAGCCCAACTTGGGTCCCAAACTGGTTCAACACAAGGGATGTAACTGAGGTTGTGATGAATTCTTGCAAAAGCCCAACAAGCCTGGAAGCCCCCCAGCAGCACTGCAGGGCAGAAGAGCCAGCCTGCAGGGTCCAAACACACTGGGTAGAGCACAGGTGAGCCATGCAAAACTAAAGACAAAACCAGCATGAAGAGCCAAGACACAAGGTAGGACAGCTGCTCCCAGCCTTTCCCAGCCCATGGGGAATCACTCTTCAGTTTCAGCACAAAGTCAAAGCCACCAGCATACACTGGCATGCACCAAACAAACTTGTTTGAAGGCAGCAATCCACCATCAGCTGCCACAGGAACAGCACATCCAACTCAGCCATTATTAGAGGCTGTCAGAAGAGTATGGAGTACTACCACCCAAAAGTGTCACCATGCAGCAGATGCTGGCAAGAAACTTCCTGGATCTCATTGGACTGTATAACCCCTACATCTGATGAACGCCATGGAGAGCTTGGGGAATCAACAGGCATGCAGCTGGGTTAAACTCTCCATTCCACTAGGGAAACATCAGTGTTGATTTAAATTAGTGGGAACTGGTTGCATTTGATCGGATTTATGCAAGGAGGTTATCAGCTTCAAGCATTGCCAAGAGGCAGTTTTGAAAGCAACAAATTTATAATTTTGTTTTAAGTTTCTGCATGTACCTCAAGCCAGTGTATATATTCAGGTAGCTACTTTATAAGCAAGTTAAAATGTTCTCATTTGTCTAATTCAATACAGTAACTGGTACTACTCAGGAATTTTGAGCTTTTTGAGATATTTATATTGCTACATACATTCAAAGAAACGCCCTCCAGAAAGGATCTAACTTATATAAAATAATATTTAGAAGTTAGAACTATATTCCAAGAGCATTGAAATAAAAAAATGCTCTACTCTGAAAAACAGGGCAACACCAGAATGAAGGCTGTCCATGTAGCTTTAATTTGCCAACAGTGAAGCAGCCTTTAAACACCTTTCAGAAAGGCACTCCACCTCACTTGGTACACAACACTGCACTGAGACTCAATCCCAAGTCAGGAGTGCTGGAGACTGTGGAGCAAAGAAGCTGCTTTGCCCCAGCTGTTGGAAGGCTTTTAGTATCCTGAAACATTTCTAAAGCTCACAACACAAGATGAGATGAGATGAGGGAAACCAGTTGCTACATTCTGCCATCTGGACCTGTGCAATCTCCGACAGAAGTCGCTGCAGATGCATATTTTCCCTGGGATGTTGAGAGACCTGCTGCAAATGGGAAACTTTGGTAATTTGACCTTAATGGATTCAGGCTGTTACAAGGTCAGAGCTGAGGCATTCAATGTGAACTGTTTGGATTCTCTGCAACATACCAGATACCCCACCACGTTCTGCAGGCTTTTCCGGCAGGAGCCTCAGAAAATCTGAGGATTTTCTGTTTGCAGCTATTACCAAGCAGTAAATTTTCAAGTGTAAGATGGGGGTAAGCTCCCTCAAGCTATCTTTCTGAATATTTTGTTTCCTGGAATCCTCTCCTTTTCACCAATTCCATCATAGCTTTAGCTACTTGAGGGGGTAACCAAGATTGCAAAAAACAACTTAACTTACATTTGCATGTGCACACCTTTTGCCATCCACATCCGTAAAATTTCTGTACTCTTTCAAATAAAAGGAATGATCTGTGTCCTGTAACCCAATCAACAGACACCTGCCCACTAGATAAACCAGCTGCTATAACTATCCAATTGCCAAATACTCCAGCTTCTACCTATTCTTCATACAGCATCCCCATCAAATACTAGTACATAGCCCCACTGCTCACCCTACCAGGAAAAACAGCCAGTCAGGTCTCCAGAAAATGCACCGTATGCTTGGCAGTGCTAGAAGAGTCTGAAACAGATGCCCTCTTCACTACAAAATATTTTTTAGCAGGTGAAATAGTGCAATTGTCTTACCAACAAATACTTGACAGTCTTATTTCATTTTTCCTGATGATCAGAGTTAAACGATTGCAGGTTTTAACAGCGCCTGGCAAATTATCAAGACCCTCTACATTACATGGTCAATGGTCCTTTTAATAGAAAAAGCAATAATATACAGTTGTTTGTGCCAACTAAAACTCGTTAGAAAGTATTAGTTTAAGGTAACAGTTCAGCAGCTATTAACAAGCACAGATTTCTACACTTATCACTTGTGACACTATGATCCTAGCAAAGCTGGCAGCAGAAAACCATTCCTTTGGTTTCAGAAGATCTTGGGGTAAAGCGGGAGGGAGGGGGAATAGGGGAAAGAAAAGTTAACAAAAACACCGTTTCATAGCAAGAGTCAAAGTTTTTCAATAATCACCATTTTTTTTGCTAGCATAACATTAGAATTGACTTTTTGTCTTGCTGACACGGCAACTAAGAAAGTTGTGTTGCATTGACCATATTGATTGTGAACAATGCAGCCATCAGTGGGACTTTGCACCATATATTTTCGATATTGACCTCCCATTCCCTTTTCCATGGCTCTATGGGTCTGCTATTGGATTTGGACTGCAGTGTAATAAACAGCTAAGGTTTAATTAATGGTAAATGAATACAAGACATAGGTTATGACTTTAACTAATTAGGGAATTGTTGAATTAAGTCTGCCTTGGAATGCAAGGCAGTACAATCAATATCCAATAAAAGGACTATGTATGTAATTTACCTGCAAATGTGTTTCCAATACCATCAAAGTGAGTTTAAGTAAGTAAGATATATGAAAGGCTATTGGAAAAAGATTTCAAAAAGTTAACACTTTATGGCTTCAAAAAAGGTTTTTCCTCTTTGCAGAAGGAATGTCATCTTGAAATATCCTTTCATAACACAGATGGTGACACTCAGACACAGCTCTCCCTAAAGGACAGTGCACACTCGAAACATTTTTCCTTGACAATGCAACATGAGCAAATATTGCCTCTGCCTCTACAGAGTACAGCAAACACAAACCAGTACTCCCAATGTGAAGAAATTAAGTTTAATGGCAAGCTCTTAGGGCATCTTGGTCCACCTCCCAGTACCACACATGCAGCAGTCTTTCCTTTTTAATCGTGTGACTCCCCTTCCCACACTGGCCCTGGAGATGCGTTCCCAGGTACAAGAAGAGGTCACCACACAAGGGTCTGATCAACCCTGAGCAATCCCCAAGACTACTTCTATTGTATACATCAGCTCACACATCCTGATTACTCATTCTGTAATCACTCCTCTGAAATAAAAAAAAGAAACCTACCTACTCCCTTGTGGGCATCTATGCTGGTAAACTCTATTGTCCCGTTATGGCCCTTCCTAGGATTTTCCCGATACTGTTTGTGGTTCCCATTGGGACAATATCTGTAGGAAAGTCCATAATCTGCAAGATAAACCTGGAAGACATGAACAGACAAATGAATAATGCTTTTGTCCTTTGAAAGTATAACCTTTATAATTAAGTCTTAAGGAACTGATAGGTTAAGGACAGCCTTAGATCTAAATTTTATTAAACCAAATGGTGCCTCAGGATAAAATATGTACAACTGGGGGCTATAACATCTGCCCTCCCCATTTAAATCCTTCCACTACTATACTCTTATCTTATTTCAGAGTCGAGCAGAATTTCAGCCTTTTTATTTTGTTCCTAAGCTCTCTCCTCTCCAGGTGGGCATCTAGACATCATAAACTGCAATATGCTTTTTTATGTATCATCACGTTGCTTTTAAGACCCCTTCCCCTCCTTACTTAAACAGGCACATACACACCCCCTGTTCAAATTTTCCATCAGCTGAGACTGTACAATGTCCTAACAGCAGTGAAACTTGAAAGCCAGAGGAAGCAAAAGGCAGCAGTTTCCCCCAGCTGGACTGGACACAGAGTTCCAGTTCTAAGAGAGACCATGACCACAAGGCTGCTGGGCATTAACCAGACCGTAGTCTCTTCTTTTTGAGTGCCACTGTCAGCAAGTTTGTACTGGCAACAACTGTTCAAACATTAAGTCTAAGATAAAACACAGCAAAACAAACTAGCCCTTCCCAACCCAGAAATTAACCTTAGTAAACAACTCCCGAATTTACAATAAATTTTTAAAAGGCATAGAGCCAGACTTCACTCTGAGTTACTCTGAAGCAAATTCACGGAGCTAAATCAGTCTGAGAGAAAAAAATACTGGGCCCTCACTGTGTATATTGCTGCACGCTCATGCATTCTGCCACATTTCCCTTTCCATCCTGGCACAGGTGACCTTTTTTTTCTTCTCCCAAAATGCTTCAACATAGCTACCTAAATAACCAGAG
Organism: Thinocorus orbignyianus; assembly: GCA_013400375.1. Lineage (NCBI taxonomy): Eukaryota > Metazoa > Chordata > Aves > Ciconiiformes > Thinocoridae > Thinocorus > Thinocorus orbignyianus. The sequence continues at coordinate 41,053 of VXBW01006208.1, forward strand.
GGAGGAAGCCACACCGTTCTGAATGATGTTTCTGGGAGATGTACTTGCATATTCTTGGGAATTAACTGTCAAAGTATTAACTTCAGTATTTAAACTTAGTCTCACACACTTCTATGGCATTTGAAGCTGAAAACAGAACAGCTCAGGACAGCTGAATTTTACTTTCTGTTCTTCTGCCGCCTGTCAAGACAAATGTGCCGTCTGGCTCCTACGCCTCTATATCTCTACAGGCACAGCACCGGCGGTACCGCATCCACGTCAATTCTGCCACTCACGTTATTTAGATTAAAGCATAAGTCGACTCTATGAAGTTCAGATTAACATGTTCTACCCTCCAACAGGGGTGGACTTAATACATGCACATGGTCAATTACTGAAGCACAGCTGACAAGCAGTAACTTGTTGAAAGCAGCTGGAATTTAACCACAGTCTGTCCACGCCACAATATCCCATAGGTTATTTTCTCACTCTGTCATATTCACATTCCCACCTGGCCTTTGCTCCTTACATTGACCAGTTCTCACATTAGGTAATTGCTTCTTTTTTTTTTTTTTAATAAATATCCAAGTATGGTATGTTCACGTTAAAAAAAAAAAAAAGTTACAGACAATTATATTGCCAATGGAACTATCTCTGGGGCAAAAGCTAAATCATCTGAAGCACAGATCATTTCTACTAAGTCATATTATGTTATAAAGAAAAACTTTTTCTTATTCAAACCTTAGTTTTGTTTCTCTTTAGTTAAAAAATACTTTACCCTATAAAAGTCTAAAATAAACTCTTCTGGCACTTACTTGTAATTTAATTATGTCACACTTGGTAGAGGAAAAACAAACAAACAAGAAACCCTCAAGAAAACTTAACGCATTTTGTAGTACATTCTGTTGAACTACTGATTCCTGTTTGTGCTCCAGGCAGCTTCAAATCCTGGGATGGCTGGTCTCTTGGTTTTACTGCTTCTGCTGCAGGATCTGTGCTTATCTGGAGCATGTAAGCTGGGACGCAGCACTAACTTCCTGCAGGGTGATGGCTTTTAAGATTGCCAAAGACGTTTTTCACCTGACAGACTATACAAACTGTGATACAAGATTAAAGACTGTAGGCACATTTGGAAAATCTGGGACAAGGCATAAACTTCATTGGGTTGAACGATTTGATTTTCTCTTGCATCCATTCTCCAGTGTATACCTGATGCTCCGGTACCTGTCCTAATTGAGTCCACAGTCAGTGTGAGAGAACTGATTTCAATTACCCTAATATCAAGTTTTGCATCCTTTGTAGGCTGGGAAGGAGACACTGGGCAAGATGGTGTATTCTTCCGGGGCTAAGGGGTACATTTTGGATTTTGCCCAACTATAGACTTCTGACATGCACAGTTGACCAAATACAATAAAATGAAATACAGAGCAGATTTAAACCTTTAAAAAATCAGGCCATTGCTTATATTAAAATGAAATTTTAGTTGTTAGGAGAAAACAATACTTGTATTGCATCATGGCCAGCTTTCTGGTTCTGTCTGGGCTCAGAACACTAGCTTACGTGACAGACACTTCTATATGGCAGCCTTGGTGATTTTTCAAACTGTTTTAACAACAGGGCATCCCAAAAGTAGCCACAAAGATTTGCTAGTCAAACTCGAACTATGTAAAAACATTAACAGTTACCCTACAGATAAATCACAGTAACTGTGTATTCTTAGTCCATTTTTAAGCAACAGACTTGTTTAAGATACAGTCAGCAGCAGCATCAAAGTAGTTTTAAATTTATACTGAAAAAACCCTGTAAAAGCGAGAAGTAGCTTTAGGTTATCCTGCCTTGTCTGATGGTGGCAAGACCTGGAAACCAAGAAGTAGTCATTTCTTAAAGCCCATCAAATGCAATCTCAACAACACCTATGATTGCACCACAGTTTGCTCCAGAAGTTGGTCATGAGTGTCATTGTTCAGCTTACTTCTAGCTGAGCCATTTATCACTTCCACAACTTTCACATCCGATATTTTCCACAAACATGCAACTGATGGTAGCCTCTCACGGCAAAGCCTCTTGGCCACAAAAAATCAATCCCCTTCAGCTTGTAGAAAACCTGCAATGCACCATTACAACCTTGCCAGAACCATTATCAGAATGACTACATTATTTTAAATTACCATTAATTTCATTTCATAAATTCTTATTATAACCCTTTCATCATTAAAAAGATATATAGTTCTTTATAGCTAGTTGTCACTTTTTGACAATGTAACACAGTACGCCCTTCCAAATCTGCTCAGGACATGGTGAGTTAACTTTGTAGGTTCTTGTGGGTTTTTTAGGGGTTTAGGTAGGGCGAAAAGATGATTAGTATTACAGAATATCGAGACAAGTTAAGTCAGTATGTGTTTCAATACTATAAATATTTTTCAACTGCATGCTTTTATTAGGAACAAGAAAACAAACAAGAACCAAAGGAAAACAAAACCTATGCAGAGCAGTAAAATAAACAGGACACTTGAAACAAGACAGGGTAACATGTATGAAGAAGGTGCAGCAATGACATAAGCTGGGTTTAGTTGTGCTAGGTTGTATACTCCTTCCCACACATTTACTTATTTTAACTCTTGGTTTAGCTACGTTCTTTTTCCACATGCCAGTCTGCACTACACTCAGCAGTGCTTAGCACAGTCTGTTATTAATAGATTTTGTTATAGATTAGAAGCTGGATTTCTAAAGTCTTTGCATTTAATTTCATGCAAACATGAATGTGCCCAACTTAGTCAAGTGAACAGCCACACAGGCACAAATAATTATTTACGTGCACAAGTAACCAGTCATAGATTCGGCAGCCCTCTTGTACCTTCTGTGAACAATGCCCAAACAGTGCTTTATATCTGAAGTGCTAAAGATCTGCTAAATGCCTGAATTCATACAACTTTAATATATTATGATATACAATTGCACTGATCTGCGAAGTCATAAGCCTGGTGCTTTGGATGCTCATGGTATTCTTTATCTTGAAGTATGCAGAGCAGGAGATTTATCACTGAAAGGATAATAACACAGTGGTTTTCTTTGGATAATTTCTTTCCAGCGTTTCCATTACTGGGCTTATGTAATGCACTGTAAATAATTAAGTAGATACCTACTAATAAGAGGCAGATCGGTTGCTAATGGCCATAGTGCTGTCAACTTCAGTTGACACTACACTACAAAGTAGACTGAAGTCTATCTTGGGACAGCAAGTCTGAAGCGTGGTATGTGGGACAGAAACGGCACCTTTCACAAAGCACGAGCCAAGGGAGGAGGAAAGCAGGTTAAGCAAAGCAGAGAGGGGAAGAAATCTCCTGTGACCTGTCAGTGGCAAGACCCGATGCTGAAATCAACTGAACTCCAAGATATTTGTGCCATTACTACAAAAAGAAATTAAACCAGTGCAAACAATTCTATCAGATTAAGACCACCTGATTGTGAAGCTACACCTCAGATCAGGGGCTTAGCCAGCATCCATGGGTTAAAACTCTGCCATTTCTGTATGGTATCTCTCCATACTGTATCCTTCCTAAAAACACATGAAGGAGAAAAAAGATTTTCCTATTTCTCAATTCATCTGCTCTTTAGCAAACCTGTCATACTGGACTAAAGAGCAGGAATTGCAATGACTCATCTCACAATGAAAAATGGCTTCAAGTTGGAAGTGGTCATCCGGAAAAAACATGCACGAAAACAATCTGTGAGCCCTGTATCTTCCGTGCTGGTCCACTGAAAGCTACTCTTAAAAGTTAACATTTTGAAACTTTTTTGTTGTGTATTTATTTTTTTTTCCTTTTTGGTTAGGACTACCTATGATAACTGGAGTTTTATTCTGTAACTATTCTGCCTAAGAAATGCTTAAAATCAAAATTAGAACTGAGATGCAAATGCAGTTAAAATTTAGGACTTAAAAATACAAATAGGCAACTTCTGGCACAGACCTGAGTCTGCAACACTGCAGTTATGTCTGTCCGTATATTCCATGGAGGGAAAAAAAGAAAATACTGTAAGGCAATTGTTTTGAAGAAGTACTCTTCCAAACCTTATTTCATTTATTAAAAACTCTGATTTTAAGCTCTTGTCTAGTAGCCACTTGTCCCTTTTAATAGTATCATAATTTAAATGAGTTTAACAGATTTGAATTTCTCTTTTAGAGTATATACCAATAATGCTTATTATCCTGCTTTATCATGCAGTTACCGCTATGTACCGAATTATCTTTAACACACTGCAATACTGAGACAGTGCTTCACTTGTTCTGTAATGGATAGGTCTGATCTCTTCAAGTTTTCCTTCAGGCCTCTCCGAGATTCATGGGCTGTGTACTTCCCTCAGTACATCACTTCTGTTCTGTCATTGTACCGGGTCCATGTTCTGAAACATATTGACTAGAGAATTGATCTTTTGACCTGTAACTCACCGAATGGTCTCGCTTCCTTCTGTTGAATAGATCTGCAGCAAGCTGCTCTTTGAGGTCAGTTGATTCTGATCTTCTAACCATTTCTAAACATCATTTGGAGGTCACAGAGTGGCAGGACCTTTACTTTATTTGTTTCTCTGCCTTGCCACAGAAGGTAGGGGACAGCAGTATGGATTTCACACGTTCTTTCAAAAAGGGGACTGTGATATTTATTGGCTGTGGTGTAAATTTACCAAGTTAATTTACAGAACACAGAGAGAGCAGCAGCAGAAAGTCTAACATAGAAAAATGATCTTTCTTGGAACTGCAGGAAGTCAGTGATAAATGCACACATAAGAGCACACATGAACAGCCACTAAGTGGCAAAAAAAATGCAGTGTTGAGTATAAAGGTGCACAGGCCTTTTTGAACAGATATTTATATCTTTTCACCAAAAAAGAATACAGAAATAAAAATAATATATGTATTCAAAATGTAAGAGATTAGTTACGGGCTCCTTCTGAAAAATTTCTAGAACTCAAGCACCTCTGACAACAGTTTAGAGGATACAGGACAGGATATTCCATATTGCTGTTATATTTAGTCCACGATAATGCTTCACAGAGATTCCCAAAACAGTGTTTCGGTAAATACATAATACATTCAGCTCACCAGCACATTATAAAGACAGCTTGCTTTGTAGAAAAGGCTGCTGCAATGTCACGAAATCTTATACATGCACTTGACATGTTTGGAATAGGAAGAAGCAACTTTCGTGGCAAAATTACATGCAAACGAATGGTACGTGCATATAGTCAGGACATGACAAATGGAAAATCATCTGTGTGAAGACCTGAAGTCTCTACGGGAATATTGTCTAGTACTGCTCCTAACCCAGGTAAAGAACAGTTTTTGAAGTATGGGTGCAGACAGCACATCAGTCAACAATTCCAGGGGGAGGATCTTCAATTGGTGGTATATGTTGATCTGCCAGTTTTAAAGTTTTAGCTGTGTTGTTGGTGAGATTAATCCTTCCTTTCATGTCCCTCATGCCACAGAGCATCCGTGTTTCAAGACACTGGGCAAACTGTCTCAAAAAGAATTTTTTATTTGACCAGAAACAATCCCATTAAGCCATCTGCCCTCTAGTATAAGCTACACATAGTACACATTACTTTAAAATACATATAGAAAGAATCCTCACTGTCATGGCTGTAGACAGGTATAGTATAGCTACCATAGACTATAGTATAGGTACAGCTTCAGTGAAATCAGCAGATTGTGGCCACTTGCAGAACTTCTGAGGCCCACACCTGGGAAGTATTATCTGAAGAATATCTGAACAGTTCGAAGTCTTCTTAAGCACACAGAAATAAAAGTTTAATTCACACCTTACAAATGCAAACTAATACTATAAATTATCTCCTGCTAACTCATGAATTAGAGTGTGAACTTTTAAAAATGTTTTATAGAATAATTACAGTGGAAAAGACTACTGAAACAAAAATTCTACACTAAACCTCTCAGCAGTAACATACACTTTGCACGTGTTGACCTAGAAGCTACTTAAATTGGAATATCTATTGATTTATTTTATTTAATAAATATAACTCAAATTATATTTTCACCTAAATCCTCTGTCTAGTAACTCAGATTATTTTTATCTGTCAATGAATTTACTACTCAAGAAAAAAAACACACTAGTGTAGCATGATCTTTGTGCAGACAACATGAGAAACGGATCAAAAATATCACACCACAATCTGGCTAATTCAAAAGCAGCCGACCAAAGTCAGCTACATCTCTTCAAATTTTATGATTACCGTAAGTGGACACTTCCAAAATTATTTTAATGTGAAAACAGCAGCCTATCTTGCTGTCATAAAAATACACAATAGCCAAGATTTAAAAAAAAAAAAAAAAAAAGTAATTTCAGTTACGTTAATGGGTTTGGGTAGCAAACAGTTTTGTCTCTAATAGCTGCCTCCTTTGGATTCAGCAGGCTGATAAACATCATAAACTGAGATTATGTACTGGCTGCTACTGTTGTCTAAAAACATGATTGTTTTAAGAGCCATGGTATTTTTCAAACTATGTGTTTTAGAATACTGAAAATTTAAATTTAACTCAACCATTTAACTTAAAACTTGTAAAAAGCAGATATAGATCAATGATTCAACCTACAATGGCAGTAACTGTTTTTGCAAGATATTTCTTCATCACTGCAGTAGAAAACAAAAAAATTACAGAAAAGAAGTACTGCTTACAGCTAATTATATTTAGGTGAAGTTAGAGATGTCCTTTTCTCCTAAACAATTTTTTTTTCCAAGAAAAAAAGCACACTTAGATTTTATTAACCAAAGAAAAAAAGACATCATAAGAGCACATGAAGTACAATAGGATCAAAATATTTGCTTGAAAACGTTTCACCAAAACACTTAATTTCAAGGTTAGTTTTAAGCTTTAGAGTGTTGGAAGCATCAACCTTAATCCTACTTACCTGTTACATCCACTGCAATGAGCAGGACAAAAGATTTAGTGGCATGGAAACACAATTCAGGACAATATTAGAAAGCTAGAACTTTCCAAGAACGAAAATACAATGGGCCACATCCTTAAACTCTACTAATATGCTTAAGCCGGCATCGCCTAGAACAGTAATTAGAACCTAAAACTAACTGTGCTGCTGCTTTCTCAAACCTTAAACTCCACTGAGCCACTCCCAGAATTGTTGTGAGAAGATGTGAACATTCATGCACAAACTTCTTTTAATACATGAATTGTTAATGCAGAATATATGTAATTATTGAACAGTTATAAACACATCAGAGTAACAGTATAGATAAGTAAACATGCTTACCTCATGTGGATTGGTGTAGCCCAAAAGTAGATTTGCTGCTTTAATGTCACCATGAACATACTCATTTTCATGTATATATTCTAAAGTGTCCAACTAGGAAAGTATTTAGAACAAAAAAGAAAACGTCATCTTGTCCATTCTGCCCCTAACCCTACCACCAAATATTTCTCAGGTATACAGTAAAATCAAGTGTTACACAGACTGAGCCGACAAATTTGGTTTTGAGTTCGAGTACAAGGACTACCCATACTCTGTCCAGGAGGTCTGTTCCCACCAGGCACATATGCAAACCACAAACAAGCAACACCGTCACTAGTACTTCATAAACACTGGAGGAAATGCTGAGAACATCAAACTCTTAAAAAGAACAAAAAAAAACCACCTGAAGGTTTATAATATACTTGATTCTGCCAGCTATTATATGACCTGCGTTTCATGTCATCATCCCTCTGCATCAACATCCTTCTTCAGGTCCTTACTGAGTTATGATAGTTCTAATCATTATTAAAAACACATTTGTACTTGGCAACTCATACAAAGAACAATCTAATCCTGGTGTTTGGAGAGTACAAAGAGTGTTACAAGTTTATCAATTATGTGACTATGGCAGTCCTTCACTTTTTTTTATTCATTAGGTTTTAAAAGTCCCCAAGGATGGATGTTTCACAGCCTCTGGGAAGCACGTTCCAATGCTGAAATACTCTTTCTGCAAAAATTTGTCTCCACACTCAGCGTTCCTCTTCCTTTCGACCACTGCCTCTAGTCCATTTACTGCACACTTCCGTTCAGCAACAGCAGCCTTTCACAACACAAATGATATTACAAAGGAACACGTATACAATCTGCTGTTAGCATGTGCCAGTCCACACACAACTGAAAACAAAACTGGTATTTGCAGACTAGCCTAATCCTGGCCTGTTCAGCAAGTACACTGAAATTTTGCATGCAGGCGTGCAATTGTGAACTTTGACAAATATGGATGTCTAATACAATACCCTTCAGACACTGGAGGGGAAAAAAATAAATACATCAATACACACTAAAGTATATGAGAACAGGCTTACACATCTCAGTCTAGACACACATTTCAAAGTGTATGGTCTATATTTTAATCTATTAGCAAAATATTTTGGTTTAAGCCTACCAACTTCCAGTCTGCATGGGGTCTTGATTTTCTACTTAATACTTACTCTATTTATTATAAAAAATAGGTGAAAAATAAGAAAATATATAGCATTTACGTAAGTTTAATTCAAAACTCAAGAGCTACGTAAAGGAACTATATTAGAAACATAATTTTTTAGCAAGTTTGAGACATAGCAATTTCCTCTCTCTCTGTACATACCATTCGTGCCCCCAGTTGCAGAACAGTGTCCTTCTTAAATCTGCTTCCACAATCTACAAGGATTCTTTGAAGGTCTTCCCCCAGTCTCTCCATGACCATGAATCTATAGCTATCAGGAAACACAGAAAAGGGAGGAACCTTTTAAGACAAGATTGCTGGTTTGTGCCAGATTGAAATGACTCATATCCAATTTGCTGAAAATGGATTTTCACTCAATTAATTACAATTCATCTTATTACCTTTTTCCCTTGAACTCAGCCAAGCCTGATCCCCAAAACACCGGAATTCCTAAACATCTTATTTTTTTGAGATTCATCCATTTTCTTACTGTAATAATCAGAAAAAAATAACATTGGGTTAAAGGTAGCTAGAGAATCTCACTTGTGGTGTGAGAATTTTTGTTGGGTTTGTTTTAGTTATCAAGCCAAGACTTTGAATGAAACACAGAAACAAATAAGCCTTATAAGGCAGTTTGTATAGTAAACAATTCAGACCACAACGTCACTCTGAAGTTCTCCACATTCTGCAAAACAAGCAGCATTTTTTTGCTCTAGCAATGCGGTACTTTGTTCCCTTAGAAGGCAGATAAGCAATTACCAATAGCTGAAGAAGTAATTCCTTTAGAAGCTCTACTTTATTCAACACAGAATGCTTCAAGCTATCAAAAGTGCTTATGTCTACCAGCAATCTAAGTCATCTGAAGTCTTTAGGACAGTTCCCATGAATAAATCACATCCACACCTAAGTGTCTGCAGAATCAAGTGCCTTGATTACTACTAAATCCTATGATGATTACACATCCTCTTAGCTCTGCACATGAAAATAGTTACTAGCAAAAATACAGTCACCAATTAGTTCACGTAGTACCTCTGTACTAAGGCAGGCCTCTCTCTGAAGTCCATTCAGTATTGTCCACTCTGAAGTGTGCACATAATAAATTTGGCATGCTTCTGTTCTCCCTTCTGATCAGAAAGGACAAGGCTGACATTCAAGTAAAGAAATCTACATAAATCTGAAATTATTATAGCACCAACTAGGATTAGTTCAGTGTATGTGAAAAGAGTTGGCTAACAAGCACTAAAGCAACAGTTCTTATTAGAATTAGTTAAACCCACACTTCCCCCTAAATCAGAACTGATATATTACTTACTATGCTCTTGTTTTGCAGCCCTCTGGTAGAATTTCAGTTCAGAAAATAAGGGGCCATTTTCAAGATATTCCTATTGAGAATAAATAAAGTTAGTATCATAAAATGCATTAGAAAGACATCACTGTCTAAGGAAAAGACTCTGAGAAATTCAAAGATGATGAAGCCCCTCTTTTTCCCCCCACCTCCCTTATACAATGCCATCTGAAATGCAATTCTACCAAGTAGCTAAAAAGAAATGCTGTTTGGCAACATATTTTCATAAATAATACAGGTTCTTTAAGGAATTAAGACACTATTTCCAGACATATTGTAGATCAGGTGTATATAAGTTCATAGTTTGATTTTCGTTACTAAACTGTTGATGACAGAAATCAAGAAAAGGAAAGAATCAAGTCAAGGAAATACTGTACGTCACAAAAATGCCAAATTTATCCCGAAGCAGGGAAGTCTATCAAGATATTAAAGAAACAGGGGAAAAGAACAAAAGCTACAAGCACGCAATACAGACCCACTGCTGAAAATAAGGACAGATAATTAAGAGAACGAACCGCATACAAGTTAACAATTTAGAAATGAGATCTACACATTACCACTTTAATTACATGCACTGCATCATCTTCTACAGGAACACCAGTTTGAGGGGAAGCTGCAAAATGAGAGAGATGAGGATCAAGCTGTATGCAACAAAATAGAACTGCAAACAAAGACCAAGCTAACATTACATAAAGTGACCAAAACTACATGACAAAGGTAACCAACTTTTTTTTTTAACTCCTGCTTTTAAAGGTTTTGCCAAGTTCAAGGATAAACAAAATAAAAACACCACACACACTGAAGTTTTAATCAAGTACAGAAGCAATTTTAACCCACGTTTTCAGAACTCTCTCCCTTGATGCTAATAAAGGAGTAAGCAGGATTTCCCCACTGCAAGTTGGCACCACAATAAGGTATTCCATTATAACAGATTATGTTTAAGTCATTCCAGTCAATTGGATAACCTCTGTATTTGGTTGCTGTCAATCCACTGTCGCGACAAAGACATCACGTAAAAGTTATGACCTACATTATGCCTCTAGACAGGATTGTCTGCTTTCCTCTATTACAAATTAATTTGGCCCTAGAACCTTGATTTCTATTCTGACATTATTTAGACACTGGCTTAAGTTAGGGATAGCACAGCCAACACCTGCCTAAAGGGGAGATGAGGGATTGTGCCTCCTAGTGCAAGCAGAGATTTCAAAACAATAATTGACCACATGTGCCAATTACAGCCCAGGAGACAGAACCTCTCTGCACAGACAATGCAATCCTATTTTCTTCTGACCCTGAGAGAACTATCAGTTCTCTCTGATACTACTGAAGCTGCATGGAGCTACACTGGGATTAAAATTTAATGAGACTAAATCATCTTTCAGAATGATCACTGAAAAAAAACTAAAAAGAATAGAGTTCCTAGGAAATAAGTGTCCCTTTCAAACTTCTTATAATGATCAAATACCAACAACAGTCCAGGAGTGAAACACTTCAACTATCAGCACACACAAAAATAGAAGACTTTTATCCACATAATAAAAATCAAGTAAACTTGGATCTAATCAAACCATCCAAGCTTACATTTTTTTGATGGTCAGGGAATAAAAGTATGTTTTACAATGAACAGACTCTATCAGCTGCCATCTTCCTTCAATTCTATTCAGCATCTGGGTTGAATCTGGCAGCATACACACCCCAAACACCCACAGAGTCCCCTCTGCCTTCTGCCTGACAGTTCCCCATGTGAATGCTTCTGTGCAATAACACATTAAGATAAAATGAAGATTGCTAAAACAATAACTCTAGAAGGTATAAGCTATCCACAGATTCAAATGAGTAGCAGTCACATTCAGAATACAGTTTTAAGCTATCATACAACCATGAAGGAAATTTTGGTAAACTTTGTTCTTACCATATTATTGAACTGAACTGGGAATTAAGGCACAGGTGCTTAAGTCTTTATCTTTCTCTGCCACATGTAGACTATGTTAATAGCTAAAGACATTAAAGGAACACATCCTGTGTCTTTTCACTGTACTCAACAACATCAACTTACCCAAACAGAATTAGATGTGCTCTCTTAGTGACATAGATCAGAAAAAAGATAAGAAATATAAGAAAATGTATTTTAATACCAAGTTACTTAACAATGGTTTGATAGGGATAGAGGAGTATCAAATTTAAATGTATTTGAAAGAGTCTGATCTAACTTCCCTGTAGACATCTTGACATTTTATAAAGAGAGGCCTCATTCGTGGTAATCTGGAACAGACAGTAACAGCTGTCAGGGTAATGAAGAAGAGCAATTAACGGGAGGTAGCGAACCAAAGGGGTCTAACCCTCATGGTTCTTACGCTGTGGTGGTGTGGGTGCTTTTTGGAGTCACACTGGAAGAACATTCTGAAGAAAAATAAAACCAAAACTAACTGCAAACCTTTACGAAGTGAAAAGGGAGAAAAGTCAAAGCTCAAAAAGATACAGGAACAGATGTTACTCATTTTGTGGAACACGACATTCAAAGCCACAGGAGGAGAAATGGTATTACTGTCTTTACTGCACATGCGTGAAACAAGGCGTAACATTCCCAGTGAATAACACTCTAAACTTCTTCAGACAATGCACAGACATACCCATAAGCAGAAGTTGCATATGTACTTTTATTACATCTTATTAATTTACCATATATATATCAGCAGTAATATTTTAACTGCAGCTTAGAAATAAGACAGACTATTTTTTGTCCATAAATACACATAAATGGTTTTTAAAAAATTGTCTCATTACTATGTATAGTAACTTAACAGACTGGAAAGGCTCCCAAGGTTTAACAAACAGTCTGATTACATACCTCACAGACCACTACCACATACTCTCCTGCGAGTTTAGCTCATAGTTAATTACTGTATACTCGTAATTAGCCATGTGCTAGCCTCGTTCTGTGTGGTAGCACATGGCTATTTATAATATTACAATCAGTTAAATGCTAGACTGCAGGACAGTAAGCAGAGACTCTGCAGGAGAGCAATGCTGATAGGCAGGAGGTCTCCAATGGCATATAAGTACACACATAGAGTATCAGGAGCACTATATGGCGAGATTATGTTTGCAAAGGGTATCTTGAAATAGCATAACAAGTGTGAGCATTCCCAGTTTAAAGTTTATGTTGGCTTTATCAACTAGAGACGCACAATCTCCTTACATTTGGGAGGAGGGGTGTTGATGTATGCACACAATCAAAACCATTGTCTGCATAATTGTTAACTGGGAACAGTGGTACAAGATGAAGCTGTGTAGGGGGTTGTGGCTGTCTCCATTTCGTGCCAAGATGAGTCTCACAAAACATTTGCAAAGGGCAAAGGGCACACCTTCGTCTTCATACCACAATCACAGCTATCACGCCAGTGAAAAAAACACACATTTAAAATGTACTCTGAAATAAAGCAGTGCAGTAAGATTCACATTCTTTGCCATAATTTCCAACTGTTGAGCCTACACAACACTGCAAACAACCTCCCTCAAATCAATCTATGTCCAGAATTCCCTAGTTTCACCCAGGCACAGCAGTTATGGTCTTACCATGCACTTCAATTGTGAATTTCATCCATTTTGTTGCTGAGTGCCACAACCTTAATTAATGTAGTTTTCTACATGTTAATATGACATGGTAACAAAAGAGTGTTTCTGGATGAACTGCGATTTCCTACAACCACACAGCACAATTGCATGCAGTCTGACAAAGCAACGTGCCAATTCTGTTTGCCAGTTCAAACGTGCTTGTTGTAGTTTTAGCAGTTAATTTGTGGCAGTCACATTTGGAATATGGTGAAATATTGTCAATGGCTCTCACAGAACCAGTTTTGTTGACAAAGTTTACACAATGGAAAAGAAAACAACATTGATTTGGCAGTTTGAAAAAACATCCCTGCTCCTGTCCACAGCTGGTGTCCTTGCCACTGGTGGATATTTTGAAGATATATTTGTCAGGGAAACATGAATAAAATTATTTTTAGAAGTTCTTGGGTTGCAAGTATTTTATTTTTGCTTTTATTCATTGGTTAACTGATCCTGAAGAGTGATATTGTCAGCTTAGATTTTTGCAGTACTAAAAACTAACCTCAAAAACATCACACTTTGAAGTTACAGGCTACCTATGAAAAAAACCTGGAAAAATTCTGACTCCATTTAAGCCAAGCCAAGAGATGTTAAATTCAATGGCTAACAAATGGGCAAGAGTGCTGCTCAGAGCATCTAACAATAAAAACTGATCCAAGTTGCAGGCATACAGTTACTAAAACCAAAATGTACACAAATATGCAAATGTAGCACTTGCTATTTAATACTCAACTTCAAATACTTCCTACATATGGAGGGTACTAAGACAAATATTTAAGGTGAACAAAGCATATTGCTTTCCTGCCTTACCTTCCTAATATCCAGTGTTTCCCAAGAACTGAAACATTCAGTGCCTGAAATGTGTTTATAGTCCGTTTTTAACATCGTGCAAGGAAGATCTGCTTCTCTGCTCATATTGTTACTTTAAAGATGCATCATCACTTCCTGGACAGACTCTTTTCTAAGCAGTGTTCTAGATTCTTCTTCTAGGAAGCTTTATGAATGTGGAGCTTTATTTTATCAAATTACATATATATATAGCCCTTTGTACCACACTTGTGAAACGATTCTCCCCAAGACCTAACTTAGTTGGTTTTGGTTGAAAATTGAGGTCAACTGCTAAACTCTTTTGCAGAGAACTGCAAACGCCTTCAAGTTATGAACATTCAGTACCAGTTGGAAATTTCACTACGTTTCTTATCTTTCTATGAAACCTTAATCTTGCTTCACTAGAGCCAAAGTTTTGTATTCCACAGAAATGGAAGCCACTGTTTGACTTTCAAAGTTAATTACTCTAAGCTGGAATAGGTATGACACATCCTTTAACCCCAGGCAGAAAAGCTATGCGTGGTCTGCTCTTACAGCACTCTCAGATGGGAGTCCAGGCCTCTAATATTTAAAACTTGATGCACAAACTGTTTTCTGGCAAGATTCTGCTCCAGCCCATCTGCTAGTCTGACACAGTGCCCACTCAGAAGATATTATGCCAACTTCAGTGGGGTACAGGTGCCAAAGACGGATGAAGGGAGTGCCTTCCATAAGGCAACAGGTGCCCTATATTTCATCCAAAGCTCTTCCTGTTACCATATAACACTGCTCAGAAATACATCACCCACTCAAAAAAATAATTAAAAAAAATAAATATTTAAAAGTCATGCTCTTGAGTTTCTTGTTTTTCTTAGTATGGGTCTCAATCCCCAACTGGCATTCTCGCAAGGTGGACTAACAAAGTGCAGAATGGCTCCCAAACCACAGGCCTGTTCATGTGGGAAAAAAAATAAAATACACCCAACACATTTTGTGACAGAAAACTAAAGTATAACAGTAATGATCTCTGGAAAGTTTGGAACAGGCTTTAGACTACCACACAGAAATTAGTTATGCTTTCAAAATTACGTCATCTAGCCCACAGAGGTTTAAAAAAAATAAGAACTAGAGAGGATTCAAGACTAAGGAGTCACCAGCAAGAACTCATCAAGGCAGGGAGTATTCCCTCTTTAACAGATGGAACAGGCTGACCCTATACCATGTGCACAGGTCTAAGTAACCAAGTAGGAAAATCAGGCTAAATTTATTGTTTAGTTTGCCTAAATTGCCTAAATTTTTCACCCTATCCACGGGCAATCTACTTGCTATATCTGTACTGGAATAGTTTAATATTAGTGTCTAGAGAAAAAAACCTCTTCCCTGAAGTGGTGTTTGGCTGCCAATAAATTTATTTTCATACTAAGGGTCACACCTGCAGGTACAATGAGATCTTTGCTGAAATGCATTTTAACATCTGAAGGTTAAGAAAAATCCATCCTTAACCAGATAGTTACCAGCCAGTGCTACTAATGACAAGATTTTGCTATTAATAGTCTTCTTTCCATTGCATTTATAAGAATCATGGTGACCATATTTTCCTGGTATAATTGTTACTGCATTTTTAATTTGTTTCATGCAGTACAGTAAATACCTTCAGTGAAGTTAATTTAAGCAACTGCTGAAGTACTTAATTTCTCTAGAACCAATTGCTAAAGCCAGCTCCTCATCACAAACCAAGGAATGACGACAAAACATGCTTCCATACAGTCTTCTCTTCCCTGACACATGTATATCCCTACTCACAGCTTTACAGATTATCCATGGAAATTACTCTTTCTGAAATAGAAACAATCTTTCTTTTCACAGCTCAGCCTCATGCCCAGAACACCAGGCCTCAGAATATCAACAGCACTGTACCATGGTCCAAGCTTAACAGCAGAAAAGGCCACAACCACACCTCTCCCCTACCTCCACCAGCAGCAGAACTCCCTGTGCTGCTGGTATTAAAATACAGTATTCACGCATTTAATCACTGTTTACTGCTCAAGCAGATGTTCTTTGTCTCTTCTTGGAAGCTGCAGGGGGTGGAGGGGGAGAAAAGGGTACTGTGCTGGCTATACCGCAGGGCAGAATTCGATTACGATTTTATCAATACATACGCTCCTGTACTTGCCAGATTATAATAACACTTGCAAAGACAGCAGTCAAACAGCATTATATAAACACCTGCTGCAAATTCAGCTGCAAAAAATGGTTTAAAAACTCTTAGTTTTTCACCTACCACTTACAAAGTTCCATTACAATATACACACATAATAGGATTAAAACATATTTACTACGCAATAAGGTCTATTGTAAAAGACACCATCTAACAAACATGTGTCTACAACTATATCTAAAAAGGTAAATATTTTGCAGAGCCATTAGCTTCCATAAGAAAGAACCCTGTAAGTAGATAATGCTGTGTACAGTAGATTTCACTGTGACGGTGGAATCTTAACAAAACGTTGTGTGACCTTTCTGCATTTAAATTTTCAGTCCAAATTGTGCATTAATAGAGTGCTTGAAGCAGAAGTAGAAAATGATTTATATAAAGACTGGTGTTAATTACTGACTGTGATCAGGAAGATAAATGAGAGAATGTAAGGCTCTCAAGTAGCACCCTCATCAACTCTTGCTTAATTTTCCAGTGTACTGCCACTGTTCTCTGCAGAGCTACAAACTAGTGGTGAGGCCACCAATGTCACGTACTTCCTCAGTTGCTCTCCATTCTGCTTCCCCTTATCAAAGGCATAACAGTTCTGAGGTGCCTGACAGCAGATCAGCACCACTAACTAAAGTAAAATAAAACTTCTAACATACACCATTATAATTAATGCCATCTTATGATTCATATTGCTTTTACTACAACAAAAGGAACGCTGGAGAGATCATCTCTAGATGGCTTCTATTGCTTCTGGCAGCAGAGGAAGCTCTTTGCTTCAGAAGCATTGGGAGGAATCAGTATTTGTAAGCCTTCTGCTGCTGGATTTAGTCTGGTCAAGATAAATATGCAGAGGATAATCCAAGGGAAGGAACAAGTTAACAAAGAAGTGGTCAAAACAGCACAGATGGGAAATAAAAAGAATAATAAGAAAACCAGAGAAAACATTTGTGAAGCAGAGGAGGACAGAACTTCTACGTAGTGGTAACTTTCATGTACGTAATGAGAAGTTTAGAAGCCCTGCACCTCAAGAGAATATTTGCATCCTAGGGTTCAGGGTCAGTAAATGGCTTTCAGCAGCTTTGATTTAGTGAACAGAAACTTCCACTGAATGCATATCCTGTAAATATATTTTGCAGAGATATTGCAGAATTTCTCAAGAACATTGTTATAGATTAATGGAGTATGGAGTACCCTTAATGAGAAATTAAGCTATAACAACGCACATCAAAGTCTTTACACTGCTACTGTAAAAATACTTATTAAAAGATACAGCCGGTGAAGTTAACCTTTACTTTTATAAAAGGGCTGTGCTGTTCGTATCTGGCAGGGAGTCGAACATGTCTCGCCCACCTCTCCATAGATTTCTGGGTCAGCTTCTCACTGAAAGTTTAGTGGTCCTCTCATATCTTGCTGTATATGAACTAAAAACAAGTCTGAACAGCATTGAGAAAGAAGCTGCCTCTCAGCACCAAGCATCTGTATCTTATCTCAAAGCTTCATCATCCACTTCACTTCCTTTCACTTTCAAAGACAGTTACACCCTTTCATAGGGTCAAACCCAAAAGAGCTACTAAATAGTATATTTTACACTACATAAACACACATTAGAGATAAAGAGGGGGACTAAACATGAAAACTTCAGTCAGCATCAATACCTGGGGATAAATTTTGCCCACATTGGTTTTTATTGTTTTTATTTTTTTTGTATGACGAGCTATAAAGGGAACTAAACCTTCAGTTCAGTGTTATGTGTAACATTCACCACCCCTTCTGAAAGAAGAGATTAAAGGAACACAATTATAAAAGTGCTAGCTGTATTTCTTCTGCCACGCTGTTACTTATGAAAAAATGTAAAATAGTATACCAAGGGTCCAGATTACGTTTTCATTCTCAACTAATCCACTGACTGCTTTCCACCTCAGTTCAGTGAGAGCCAAGCTGCAACAAACACCACGACATATGAAATCACAGGATCATCATGGTTGGAAAAGACCTCTGAGATTACCGAGTCCAACCACACAGACACAAAAAAACCCTACAATCTTGGCCACTAAAGTATGTGACTAGAACATGTCCTGAAGTGTACATCTACACCTTTCTTAAATACCTCCAGGGATGGTGACTCAACCACCTCCCTGGGCAGGCTGTTCTAGTGCCTGACCACTCTTTCAGTAAAGAAATTCTTTCTAGTATCTAATCTAAACCTCCCCTACCACACCTTCAGACTATTTCCTCCGGTCTTGTCATCATTCAGGTGGGAGAACACCACTCACTTCTCTACAACCTCTTTTCAGGTAGTTGAAGAGGGCAATGAGCCTTCTCAGCCTCCTCTTCTCCAAACTAAACATAGCCAGTTCCCTCAGCCTCTCCTCATATGACTTGTTCTCTAGACCCCTCACCAGCTCAGTGATCCCAAATCACCTCAGTGGTCTAAGTGATCAGGCAGAAACTAATCCAATCTGTATGAAACTGACCGAATACACTGAATAATGTATTTTCTGTGGCAGAAACACACAAACAAGCAAAGCATAAAAAAAAATAAGGTATAGATGATATAGGCACAAAGGGAAGTCAATTTATGCATAGGAGTGACTTGCTTATCAATTTTTAAACACTAATCCTCCAAATAGAGAGTTAACATACCTCTAACTTTAGAGGGTTATGGTTGGCTCCAGAGATGATGTACTTAACTGCTTCTAGATAATTCTTTACTGCTGTTTTCATAGAAGTTCAATTTAGTCCCTAACAGTTATTGTGTCCCTAACAGTTTGCCTGCATATGCTTGCCATACAAGAAAATCCCACGAAAATCATAATGTTGCCTTGAAAACAAGATTCGCTCTTTCACAGAAACCAGCTATAGTAAAATACCTTACATCCTCTCCAGTGATCCAGAATGCTTTACAAACTGCCTTTCAGAACCATTCATTCCTTCTAAAACACAGACTAAGTGAAACACAGCAACTTCTTCTGAAGAAAATACAGAAACATATCTAGGCTAAAGCATATAAAGAACAGCATTTCTATCTCTGGTGAAAGACTTTAATGCAGAGGCAACACTCAGCCACCTATTGTTACAGTTAAGTTTCTTGGATGATAACTGATCTAGTCTTGGCCAGAAGACAACATTTCCAGTAACTGGAAACCCAGAGCACTCCAGAGCATAAGGCTGGCATCAGTCCAAAGTGGCAGCTCGTGAAAGCATCATCATTACTTTGAAGAGCATCACCCGGCAGTGCTCTGACAGCAGCAGCACCTTGCCTACCCCATGCAAGTTCCACCTAAAAGCACACTAGACACCAGTAAACTGGGCTGCCCAGCCCGTAGAGAACACGCTGCACCATCAGCAACACTTCTGAACAAGGACACCCGACAGGGCATTGCAAACATCAGAAAAACACACTTCAACACAAATGAACACTAGCATGTAAACAACAGCAACTTTTTAAAACTGTGCTGTTTTATTATTCATGTCAATTTCAGAAAGTTACCAAAAAAAAAAATAATAATTTACAAGTCACTCTTCTAATCATCAGCAGTATTTTACCTAAATAGATCAAGCCAAATCCTCCCTGGGCGATCTGACTGCCCAGCCTCCAGACTTTTCCTTCGGTGTCTTTCAGGACCATGTCTCTTGGAAGAGGAACAGGCAGCTTGTATCTGACGCGACCCTTAGGCGGCATCGCACCTTGCGGGGGGAAGAGAGGAGCGAAACGAAAGAAGTAGATGACCGTCGTTAGGAGAAACAATATTCCTCCCTGTCCTTTCCACAGCAGGCACCGAGCAGGGGCCCAGCTCCCCGGGGCGGCGTCCCCGTTCAGGACGGCGGGCAGACGCCTCTCCCCCGCCCCCGTTCGGTTGGGAGGCCAGCCGGGGCGGCTCCCTCGCAACCGACGGGACCGGGGCAGCCAGCGGTCCGCGCTCGGCCGTGCGACCCGTTCCCCTCGCACCCACCTCCGCAGAATCCCCCCGCACTGCCCCCGGCGCCGGCTGCAAACTTCCCGGAGGCCCGGCCCGGGCGGAGGAGAAGGCGGGCTGCCGTCTTCCCGCGGGAAGCCGCAGCACGGGGGCAGGGCCGGGCTCGGCCCGGACGGAACTTTGAGGGCTCAGCCCGCCCTGTTCCGCCGCCGGCGGGGCGGGACGGGACGGGGCTCCTGCCACCGCCCCGCTCCCTTCAGCCAGGCGGGGCTCGCGGGTTTCCCGCTTCCTCGCCGGCCGGTCGCGCGGTCCTCTCCTCCTGAGGGGCCGGCGCTTCACCTCAGGGGGACAGGGCCCCGCTTCAGCTCCCTCTTTTTTTAAGCTGCGCTTCCCAGGTGAGGGTGTTTTGTTGGTTTTGGGGGGTTTTCTTCGTGTTTTTCTTTTTTTGTTTTGTTTGTTTCTGGGTTTTTTTTTTTTGTGGTTTGCTTTGGTTGTGGTTTGGTTTGTTGTTTTTTTCCTAACTTTGGAGCCTGTAGAAGTTGATTAGCCTGTCCCCCGCCTGAGGTAAAAAGGAGGTTTTCCATGCACATCAAGGGCTCCCGGCGCTGTGACAAAGTCAGAGAGCTGCCAGGGTGCCACCCCTCGGTCAGGCCGCTTCGTTTTTACCTCAGGATCGTTCTGAGGTAGATCCACCACTGGCCACTTCTTGTATTCTAGGGTCATTTCCCCACGCAAACGTAGGCACTTACTTAGAAGCAGCGTGCAACGCCTCCTGTGTTTGCTGTCGTTGAGATGACATAGAAACTTCCATTGCTTGGAGTGCAGTGTGAAGAGGCAGTGGTTATCTCAGGCTGGTCAGACATTGCTCCAGAAAGATACAGAGGACAGATGCAGCTGACCCAAGGCTGGATCAGCCCCGCCACCACCATCAGCTTGTGAGTTGGTAACAGAGGACACGATAGGTCTTGTCACTTCCCAAGCTCACAGGGCATACCTCTCACTACAAGTCACCATCTTGTGTGAGCTTTGTTCTATCAATAGGGTCCACCCAGCCAACACACTATGCCTAGGCAGAGGTCACTGGTAACCACCACATCTTCGAAGCAATGACTACAGGTCCTTTTCCAAAAAAAAGTTCTCGAGCAATCAAAGTACAGGACATCTTCAGCAACTACATGATCTGCAAATGAACTTAAAAGTAGTAATACAAATTACAACTGCAAAATAAATATTGCCATGAGTACGGTAGGCCTCAACATAACAACCCTTTCTGCTTCATCAGTCATGCAGGCTTTGTGGTTTTACCATTACTGAAATGACCAGCTAAAGACATGACAGTAAAAGGCTCAGCCATAAATGATACAAATTCAAGATCACCATAAAGCATTTCATAGTGTTCCCCCCTTTGCAACAGCTATCTAAACAGACTGTAGGAGGATGGTATTGGGGTTGTGTGTTTAAAAAAACACCCACAGAACAACCACCCCAACCACAGTGCTGCAAAGAAACCATTATCACTCATTAAAGAGAACTAGCATCTTTTGGGCAACGCTCTTGGGCTATCTGTCACTTGGGATGAAAGCCACCATTCTGCCATGGGTGAAGGGGTTTTTTCAGAAGAAAATGGTCTTCAAATAGTTCATTGGGAATCAGAGAACCAGCCTCTGTTTAAGGAGGCTTTTTTGATTAACTGTTTGTCATGGTTTCAGCCAAATTTACCAGATTGATAGATGGCCTTTTCTCTCCCCAAAAAGAAAGGAGAGGAAGGGATTAAGAGAATGAGGAGTTTAGAATGAACTACTTTAGTGAAGTATTAATACTAAAAGAAAATAATGAAATAGATACAGTATATACAAAACCATATGAAGCTCTCAGGATGATGATCACATCACCAGCAGGCATCAGGGAAAGTCCCAGACTGGACACAGTGATCAACGGAGCTGGAGTCCAGATCTGGAGTCAGGATTGCTCAGATCAGGGTCAAAGGCAGATGAGCAGGCAGGGTCCTCCTTGGACGTCAGCCATCAAATAAAGAAAATTGATCCTTTGATCCCTCAGCTTTTATACTGAGCATGATGCAGGTGGGATGGAATAGCCCAGTTGGTCAGTTCTGGGTCACGTGTCCTGTCCATTCCTCCCTGCATGTGTGACCCTCTACGCTTTTCCGCTTCCAACCCTCCAATGGGGCAAATAACAAAATTACCTGACCTTGGTTATAGCAATAAATATAAGCAAGGGCCTCTCTGCACACCATTCCTTGGTATAATCATGTCTTATCACTGTGAGAGCTAACAGTTTTCTGAACAATGTGTTGTTAATTTCAGAGTTTAGTTAGTTAGAAGAGGCCCAGCTAAAAAGTAAAACAGAAAATTGGTTTGTTTTACCTCAAACCAGGACACTGTTGCAAAGAGGTATTCCGATGATTAAACTAAAACGAAAGCATAATACATAATAAGATGGCTTACTGTTTTTGAGCTCTTTCCCTGCCCACAAAAATACATCAGGATAAGGAAGTAAAACAAATCAAATGAGTTTCACATCTCTCTTCCAGACATTCAGCATATACCAGATTGCTAGCAGACACCTACATTGTTATATAATTTAATGCCTTTTTTTGTTTTTGTTTTTTTTTTCCATAAAACCAGGAAAAAAACCCATAAATGGAAAGACTCAAGATTCATATTGCATGGAGGAAAAAAAAAAAACAGATTAAGTATGAATGAATAGAAAAATACATAATTCTAAAGAAAAAAAACTTATTAAAATTTTATTTTTATTTTATTTTTAAACGCAAAAGAGCTGAAGCTTATTTCCCTTTTGTTCCCATGAAACCATTGAGAACACTCTAATATCAGGAAATTAGTGGAATTTAATGAAAGGTTGAGGTTCAAAAACTTCACAGTTCAGAAATATTCATTGTTTTGAGCTTATTTTGTGGGTTTTATTCATGAGCAAGTGTAACATCTCAAAAAGAAGAAGTTCATGCAGTTCTGAGGAATAATGAAGTCATCAGAAAAGGCTATTTTAAAAATATACTTTTAGCTAATAGCAAAACTAAAAGTATAAATAGAAGCACACAAGGGTCTATTTAATTGTTACTAAATACAGTAGCATAATATAATCTGTTACTGTTTATGAAAACTTAAGTCAGGCTATGTGACATCCCTTTGACTCATACAAAACAGATACCTACGTAGGTAGCTGAAGTTTAAGGTCTTCAGCTTTTAGACAAAAATTTCTTAGCACTCTAAAATAAAAGTAACTGCAAGTTTACAGCTTCAGTGCCATCCAAATATAAAAGTATCTGAAGTCCTAGTCATCTTTAATATGCAGCTCTTTCACAACTTGTGTAGTTTAACATTATCATGTAGTATAAAAAAGTTTAAGACATATATCCTACAAGTCACAGGAAGCAGTTGTGGGTTTGGTTAGGGTTTGTTGTTGGGTTGGTG
The DNA here is from genome assembly GCA_013400375.1 of Thinocorus orbignyianus. NCBI lineage: Eukaryota > Metazoa > Chordata > Aves > Ciconiiformes > Thinocoridae > Thinocorus > Thinocorus orbignyianus. The sequence goes on from VXBW01006208.1 coordinate 64,840, forward strand.
GTTTTTTTTTGAGAGAAAAGACATAAGGTTAAAGATTTTGAAGCTTTTGTCATTCTTTACAAGAGTTAAAAAACCCTCAAAGACAATTGCACGGGAACATAAGAGAGACTAATGTTGAGTTCCCTAGAGCCAGAAGTTCCCTGCACAAGCTAGGCCACTCCTGAGGAATGAATTTGTTTGCCACTGAAATCCAGATATTTATTAATAAGCAATCATAACTAGGAGGCTTACAAAAAACATATGCCAATGCCACTAGCAAGTTTGTCATGTAATTCTGTTCTAGATGATGCAAAATAAAAAAGCAATGCCTATCTTTTTGAAAAATAACAAAGATCAAAGACTTTACCTGAGAAAAGCTCTAATTAGATTAAAACTTGTGAGTAGCCTCTTTTGCCCTATATACAGCACATTGGTGTGTTTTGTGGGTGGGACTAAGAAAACTGGGTTTGGGGGGGGGCTGGACAGGAAACAGGTTTTTTTCATTTTTTTTTCCTTCTGCTTATCATCAGCCAATTAGCAACCTTCCCAAGAAACATGAGCTTCATTTAGTCAGGTTAAAGTCTCCATTGCATCTTCACAGTGGCTTCAAATTAGCAGTTTGGGGATATGATGTAAGGGGGGGTGAATGGTTAAAATAATTGTAGCTACAAGGGTGGGGTTTTTTTGTTTGTTGCGGGGTATTTTTTTTCAGGAAAACCTTATAATGATGGAAGCAATTTCCTTTCAAGGTGATATAACCAGCGTTACTGCCAAATTTAGGAATCCTTCTGGGAGAAAGGTGTGTATACTAAAAAGAGTACAAATTTATAAATCCTGCAAGCATACAACTAAAAATGCTACCGAATTACTGTTATTTTACTTCCTAATGGCACATTGCTGCAAACAGCTGTGAACCACAGGCCCTTCTCATGAAGAATCTATCCTTTAAGGAGCTCAGATGAGCTGAGACTCATTATGCAGAATTATATATTAGAAGTGGTGGAAGAAACTCTGGATGTTTGTTTTATTACTCCTGATATCTTCAGAGTTTTATTAATTTGTTTTCCTTGGGATACATTTACTGATATGTGAGGAAATCTGAGTTTCTCTGTAGAGTTGGTAGATGTATGATTGTTATTATATTACTGGAAAAGAAACTGGTGGCGCTGCATTTCTTAAGTTACTCTGTGATCATTGCTAGTGGCTTGGACTGGCTCTTCTGCAAGGTATTCTGGGTTTGGGGTGAAGGTATGAGCGTAGGTCATTTTACACAGTGGTTTAAAGTTACACGTCTAGTTATGTGCTCAGGTGCTATTTAGTATCTGGCCTTTTGGATTTGCAGATGCCTAAGAGGCACTTTGGAAGTTGGAAGTAAGCCTGCAAGGTGCAAACTTTAGAAGTTTTATCCTGACCCACGGTTCAGAAACAGCACACTACTCCTAATCCTCTTTCAAGTCCTAGAGGATGACAAAAAGCTATGTTGTGTTATTGTGGGCTGCATTTTCAAAGTGTGGTGAGATTCTCAGGGAGCGAGTACACTCTATAAGTGTTTAATAATACCACAAACTCTTTTCATCTGTGTTCTGAGGCTGTATTTGTTTCTGTCTTTGATTTTGAGCACTGTACGTTAAATGTTCAGTCGATTTTCAACTTATTTCAATCACTTTTTCTTCTCCTTACTCAAGCTTAAGCTTGATTAGGAATGATTTTAGTCAGTTATATGAAATCTTGCAGTATCACATACACGAAGCCCCTTAAATTTGCTGCTGTAGGTGGGCAACTTGTAGCTTCTGTCATTTTGGCATTGTGGTGCCTTTGTGGTATTTAACACTGACATTTTAGCACTTCCACATTTAATTCTCCCCCTCTACTCCAGATATCCTTGCTGCTTAAAATATCATGGCTAAAATTTACACTAGAGATGTAATGTCTCTGTGTTAAGACCACTGACAACAGGGCATCAAGTTTCGGACTGATTCCTAGTTTGTGCTGAGAAATCTACTTGTGTTTGTGTATCTTTGCGGAGTCCTTTGCACTTGCTGCGCTTGTTCAGTTGTCACTCTGCTCGCTGCCAGTTTCTTAGAACTTTTAAAGTAATTACTTTTTGTAGTATCAAGGGATCTCCACCATCCAGGGGGCATGTTGCTCAACTCAGTCATTGTCTAGGTGCATTGACACCCATTTTAAAGACTCTTGACTCTATTTCGTGTGACTGGCCCCATGATTGAGATCACATAATTACAATAATTAGGAAGCTCACCTTAGGATATTATCAGAGCAACCCACCCAAACCTAAGTCCATATGGTTTGAAATAGCTAATGAGTCAGTTAATGTGGTATGTCCAGGAGTAATCGACACTCAATATGGATGGCACGAAGACGTGATTTACCAACTTCCTGACTAAGGTTTTCCACATAGACAGTTCTTGTATTGTGCATCTCTTACATGTGAAACAGAGCAGAAGAAAACAGCTGAGACTTTTAAAGGCAGGGAAGAAATTTAGTCCTCTCCATTAAAGAAAATACAAAAAATTGGAGAGCTTGGACCTTTAATCTCAAGTATCATACTGCAAACATTATTTGAAAAGCGTCATTAAAGTGCAGGGATGACAATGGCAATAGGAGGCATTTGCCTTAATGCCAAGTAGTCTGAATGAATTAATGACTCCCACACTTCTGAAGCAGCCACTTTAGCCTCTGTAACTTGTCTACCCGTTCTCCCTTTAACACCTTGCTACCAATACCATGGAAATGCATGATGAGTTCTATCTCCTGAAATAACCAGAATAGGGGACTAATACAACAAAGTCAAAGCTTCTGGCACAAAAAGCCCTAAAACAGGGAAGAAATGACATATGGTTTGTGAATGAGCTGCAGAATGGTCCAGTCAGGGTCAGGATTCCTCTCATTAGGTCTCTTCCTGCTCTTGCATCATTTTACTGGCTGCTGGGATGAACTGTTACTCTCAGGTCCTATCACTATAACTGAAGAGACAGTCAGACCCGGGGTGTGTTCCTTATCTCTTGTATGTCAAAGGCTTTATTGCTCATACCTTAAAAAGCAATTATTTATGGGCCCTGCAGAAAAAGTGGGGGTTTTCATCCACATTTATTTGCTTCCAGAAATGTGCAAGGAGATAGTGTAAGTTTATTGTTGTTGTGGGAATGGATTGTATTTTCAGGGAGAGCAGAATGTCTAGTGGTTAGAGCATAGAAGGGGATCAGGAATTATTTTCCTTATGGGAGTAATTTCAGGGATTCTAATCCTGGCTCTGCTTCTGACTGACCTTATATGAATAATTTCATATCCATTTCATTTTATCCATCTGAAGCAGTCCAGGTGGCTTGTTTTAAGGCATCGAGATTCTTGGGTGAGACTTAGTATGTATGTGTTATTGCTGTTACTATTACTTGATGGTGAGCACTAGCCATGCCTGAGACATGCAGTACGTTAGAACTGGTATCACATATGGGCAGCTTGAATGTATGTTCTTCTTTCTGTCATTGTTTTGAGATTTTTTTCTATTCAAGCTTCTCCACTCCAAAACCAAACATGTATGGAACACACAAAGTTTTCATGAAGTAAAAGTTGTCACAGCCTTGCAAAGGAAATAGGTAGCTTGCTTCCACTGGTACTCTCATGCATTTTATCCTAGGCATAAAAGTAAAGATACGCTGATTCTGAAAGCAGGAGGAAGGTTGCTGAGCTTCTATAGTGCTTATTACTTAGATACAAGGCCTTTTCAATGGGTATATAGGAATTGAAATGAAGAAATTGCAGGAATATTAGCAGTAGCATGCCAGTGTTCTTGGCCCACCACAGGAAGTGGTGACACCTTATTCCTATATAGCAGTGTATGTGAAGAGGTTTAGAGAAATTTAGATGAGATATTAGGAAGAAGTTCTTTGCTGTGAGGGTGGTGAGGCACTGGAACAGGTTGCCCAGGGAAGTTGTTGATGCCCCATCCCTGGAAGTGTTCAAGGCCAGGCTGGATGGGGCTTGGAGCAACCTGCTCTAGGGAGAGGTGTCCCTGCCCATGGCAGGGGGGTTGGAATTTGATGATCTTTAAGGTCCCTTCCAACTCTGACCATTCTGTGATTCTATGAAATGAAGAGGAATTTGGCAAAGCAGTCAGGGAGAAGGTGTTTTCCACTTATATGAAATTATTCACATAAAGTTGTTTGAGAAAGGATACTCATCTGTCATAGCATTCATTATTTAAATATCAGTGCTACTTTTTATGTATAAGCTTAATTATGATGATAGAATATATTAAATTACTCATTTTACTGCAAGATTGATTTTTCTTTTTTCCCCTGACCTCAGAATAAATATTGATCTCCATGATCTTTAAATGTAGTGCAAAGGTCCTTATATTAATGACATATTAATAGAAAATAGTCCTGACCATGCAATATTAATTTATTTGCATTGTTATTTCTCAGATCTCATCGAGAAGAAAAGAGTCAGGGTGCCCATGCCTTCTATCCCAGGAGAGATCAGGAAGCCATTGGTTTGAAAAACTGCTCAGACTGCTTTCAACTTATTGTTGTGCTTTGGGGTTTTTTTTGGTTTTGGGGTTTGTTTGTGCCTGTTCATTTTTTAAATTAAAACCAGTGGTGATGTGGCAAATAGATTGTATAATATGTCTAATAAGATTGTGATGTGTTTCTTTTCCAGCATACCCAGGACAGCAAGGTGTTGTCCTGACCTGATTGTGCTCCACTACCTATTACCATGCAGTCAATTCTATGAGCAGAACCAGAGTTCTTAAAGGAAACTGGTGGGATAATTTGATGGTTTTGGGTTCAGTATCTGGAGCTCTGATTTCTCCAATAATCATGCTAGTCATTTCCTTAACAGTTGGTTTTTAAAAGCAGTTAGCTTATTCAAGTGAGGCTTTGCCCTACTTGTGTGACTATTTTTGTTTTCCTTCCTTTTTTTTGCATTTATAGTGGCTCTTGAAAATCCAGGCTTAGAGCTGTTCTAATGGTTGTCAGCACCAAGGCGTAACTGTTGTTTTTAGATATTCCTCATAGAGTAATTGTATATGACTTTTCTATAGAGTCTGCTCTATAAAGAGCAAGGATAAGAGATCATGCATTGAAATAACCTTTAAATAATACTGTATACTTTCTAAGGGTCCTGAGAAACAGTGCTCACTTAGATAGAAGAGGAATACTTATGTGCCTTTTATAAATACTGTTTTATGAGCAGTCTTTCTGTCTAATACATGTTTTGAGTGGTTTGTGTCAGGTGATATAAGTCAAAAGGTAAGATGACAACTTTCATTCCATAGTTTACAGACAGAAAGGAAAATAAATATATCTAGTATGACATATTGCCATACAGAAAATACAATTAAGAAAGAAAAAGGATTTGAGCAACTAAAAATCTGGTAGCCTGACTTCAAAAAGTTTGCAGCTTTAGAACTCATTTTGAAGGAAAGAATAGTAACAGTCCATGATGACAAATGGAAAATGGAATAAAATGCAGTGTTGCTTTGCATTATGCCAAACTAACTTTGTATCTATCATTACTTGGATAACTGATTTGCTAGACAAGAGAAGTGTGATGGAACCAATTCATTTGGACTTCAGCAGGGTATTTAATACAGAATCACATGGGAAATTATTAATTAGCTGGAGAATGTGTGAGTAAATGCAAAAAGTGTAAAACAGTGGAGACATGGACAAGGAGTAATAAACTGAAAGGGGAAATTGTGAATGGCATAGGTTATTAGTTTCCTAAGGATCTATCTCAGGACCTGTTTAATTCAGTATTACTAATTTCATGAGCAACAAAAACAAAATAGAAAGAGAATTTCATAATATAAAATTTGAGGCTATGGTTTTTTGAGACTGCTGGTTTGGAGGAAAAAGAGCAGAATCACAGAATGACCATGAGCTGTTAGTGTGATTTAAAAAGTCTGGAGAAAAGTCAGGCCTGATTCTAGGTTGTACCAGACCAAGTAGTTTTATTATGAAATTCAGAATACATATTCATTCATCTTTTTTTGAGAATTCATCTTTACTTGTATTCCTTAAGTATTAAATCATGAATGTTATCTCTAAAACTATACAGTCAGTTCTGCTGTGGAAAGCAGAGCTAGATTGTGACTGTGAATTGAGTTGGAAGAGGACCTCTTCTGCTGGAAACCAGTTCTTTTAAGAAACAGATTTGAAAAGAAGTTGGGAAGAAATTTCTTTCCAGAAGCAGATTAAGAAAAATTACATGGTTTTTCAGATGTTAAGAGTGTTGAGGGGTAGGAACACACAGAAACTCCTTTGAAATAAACCATAAGTTTATTGAAAGGTAATAATAAGACTGAGGATGAATATTATGGGACATGGAATCAACCTACCCTTAAATAAAAGCGTGCTTCTTCATGATGTGAGACCTGTTACTTGCATGTAATTTCATGCCTTGCACAGGAAAAATGGCAATATTATGAGATAGTTTTGGTTTTCCACCATTGAGTTTTCTGGAAGGAGAAATTTCAGCCCTTCTAAGCAACATTATTAGTTTGGTGCTTCCAAAGTATAGAGATATGATAATGATTACACATTATTTGAGTAAATTAAGAATCATGGAATTGTCAGAGTTGGAAGGGACCTCTAGAGATCATCTAGTCTAACTCCCCTGCTAAAGCAGGATTACCTAGATGACATTACTCAGGACTGCATCCAGGCAGGTCTTGAAGGTCTCCAGAGAAGGGGACTCCACAACTTCCCTGGGCAGCCTGTTTCAGTGCTCTGCCACCCTCACCATAAAGAAGTTTTTCCTCATATTCGAATGGAATGTCCTGTGTTCCAGCTTGTGCCTGTTGCCCCTTGTCCTGTCACTGGCAACCACTGAAAAGGGTCCGGCTCCATCCTCCTTCAACCTACCCTTCAGATACTGTAAGCATTCATAAGGTCTCCCCTCAGCTTTCTCTTCTCCAGGCTAAAGAGTCCCAGCTCTCTCATGCTTTCCTCATCAGGGAGGAGCTCCAATCCCTTAATGATCTTTGTTACCCTACATGTGACTCTCTCCAGTAGTTTCCTGTCTCCCTTGAACTGGGGATCCCAGAACTGGATGCAATATTCCAGTTGTGGCCTCACCAGTGCAGGGTAGAGTGAGAGAAGGACCTTCCTCAACCTACTGGCTGCACTTCCCTATGCAGCCCAGGATTCCATTGGCCCTCTGGGCGACAAGGGCACATTGCGGGCTGATGGATAGTTTACTACCTTACCAGGACCCACAGATCCTTCTCCTCAGAAACGCTTTTCAGCAGGTCTACCCCTAACCTGTGTCAGTGCCTGGAATTCTTCCTCCCCAGGTGCAGGACCCTACACTTGCCCTTGTTGAACCTCGTTAGGTTCTTCTCTGCCCAGCTCTCCAGCCTGTCCAGGTCATGCCGGATGGCAGCACAGCCTTCTGGAGTGTCTGCTGGCTCTCCAGTTTGGTATCATCAGTGAACTTGCTGAGGATACACTCAGTCCCCTTGTCCAGGTGACTGATGAATATGTCGAAACAAAAAATGTTTTGTTGAAAAGAAACATCATTGAAGCAGTATTTCAATAGCTTAGTTTGTCCCACAAGTTCTTAAGGGAAAATCAGACTTGTTTACTTGTGGATGTAATGTTTTGATGAAAATGTAACTTTTTGCAGGTTTTTTTTAAACATTAATAACTACATTTATGTATTAGGGATAGAGCTCATGTGTATTACTGCATGCATAATATAATGCATATGGCACTGTTAATTTACTTGGTTGTATGTCTGTCTGCTCTTTGCATATCTGCTTCTGTGTGTGGTATTTTATTGAAGCACATATGATGTGAAGAAGCTGATTGCCTGCTGTGGTATTTATTCTATATAAATTCTACATTAAATGGCAAATTTTAGACCCATCAGAGACAAAATACTAAGTCCATCCATTGAATTCCTATTTGTATTATTACTTTCTAATGAATTCTGTGCTATAGCAGGTGTCAAATCATATCTGTTGTTTTGCAATCGAGTATGAATAGAAGATGTATTGCTATTGCAAATGAATCTAATATGAATCTAATGAGCAGTAATGAGCAACTGTTTTGTCATTATTGAGGCAACCACTGTGATGCTAATAAACTCTCATTTCTGCTCTTTAGAAAAAAGCACTGACCAGGATTTATAACATGGCCTTAATGTCCCAAAAGCCTGAGGCAAAAGAGAAAAGTGGAACCCCTAAACTGAGCATAATTTAGTAATTTTATGTGTGGTAGGCTTCTTATTTGCTCTTATTAAACTAAACCTGGTTTAAGTCTTTCAAGCTTTCTTACATTCAAAAGGAAAAAGATGAAGAACGAGTGTCTATTAAAGGAATATAAAGTTAAGAAGGTGGGCATTCTGCCTCAATTTTCTTTAATGTGAGTATACTAATTCCCTACTTTACACTTGCCAATGCTTTTGTGGTAATAAAGGCAACTATGTTTTAAAAGCAGTGACTTTAAAAGTAACAGGCCATTAAATCAGTATAGAACTGTAATATATTTTGAGGGAAATACCACAACTGTTTCTTAATTGAAACTTCATTTTGTATTTTTTCACTTGTCTTCCTTGTCTGTGGATCATAGAACTGCTGAATAAACAGAAACACCTTTGACACAATAGCATCAATAGCTTACTGCATAACAGGTATGTAAACAAGTTCTGACTCCTGTGTGTCTCTACCTTTTTCCAGGTATAAATAAAACATAGAAAGATACATAAAGCTGTGTAAAAGGGACAGCTGGGTACATGGTACTTTCAAGTGGAGCACAGGAAAACCAGTCAGCACTGCTTTTCTAAAAGCTAAGTACTACGCTTCCATCAGGAAATAATGCTTCTGTGTATATAGTCTTCATGGGCTCATCTCTCTGTGCAATAAAGCTAGATGCACTGTAGAGAGTCATTTCAGTATTTCATTTGGAGGTTTGAACTATTCTGTGCAGGGTACAGCTGTTTGTTTTACTACGGTACACTCCATACTTGCTTTAACTGCTGAATGGAGACTATATAGCCAATATTTAAGGTATTATACAGACACAGCAGTGAAACTGAATTCATGAGCAAGCCAGGGGACGGGCATTAGAACAAATTACATCAGTCATCTCTCAAAGTTGCAAATAGGGCATCAAAGGTTGTATGAAAGCTACGAACTGTTCCTTCCTTGCTTGGGGCATTGGACTTTTGGCCTGCTGAGCAGTAGCTTGCAGTGGTTCTCATTTACTGACATTTCAGTTCCAACTCAATGCCTAAGAAGGTAGGGAAGCAGGAAGTCAGGATGCTGCCACCTTTTCATCAGCTTCTCTGTCAATGCTGTGTTGTTAGCTGGGTAGTTAACACCGTAGAATTCAGCTTCTCTTCCCCTCATTGGTAATATCCAGATCATAGTTCCTCACCCTTTAGGTATATTACAGGGTTAGTTTTTAATAACACTTGATATGGAGAGTTGAAGAAGGCAACTCAGCTTAACAGCACCAGTGTCCCATAACTCACCAGGAAATACCTTTCTAGGTGTATTCACATTTACTCCAAAATTCACATAGCTTCATTCACTCCAGAAGGAGTCAGTTCTTATACTCCGCAATTGTTCTGTAACACTAATCAAGGCGTGGCAAGGGGAGACGATCAGGAGTTTTGCTTCAAAAGTATAACCCTGATCTGAACTAAATTTCTGCTGGATACGCATCCATAATTTAGAAGAAAAGGTGAAGCAAGAACAGGTCAGGTCACAAGTATTACTACTAAACCACCACCTTTAGACAGGAGAGTCTGCAAATTGTACATGATGATAAAAGGCTTTGGTCATAGAAAGCTTTTGTATGAAATATGTGATTTCTTTTTGTGCATTACAGTGTAATGCACAGTATTAATTTCTTTATCAGGGATTAGATTCCTTAGGTGATATGTAAGTTTTTGCGATGCCTCACATCTAATGAAGGCTTTTAGGTTGCTCATGGAATTAATTGTACCATACATACAAGTACAGTTTGAAGGTATAAATTAATATTATATAAAAGTTCAAGACTATCTATATTTCACTTTGTTAGCTATAATTTTACAAAGTCATAGAGTTTAGGCCAAAAGGACCGGTTGAGATAATCTGGTCCAATGCCAGTACACAAAGCGGGACCAATTCTGAATTTATATCAATCTTCAAAGTTAAATAAAATTGCTCAGGGCCAGGGCTTCTCTGTCCTTTGAAAGCTGCAATAGTTTGTTGTTGAATGTCTGGCAGTTTTACTACAATTTACATTTTTTTCTGATTGCTTTCATCTGTGGTAGTAACAGACATATATTACAGTGGCATCCACAGGTCTTTGTTAAAACTGAATCTTTCCAATAGCAAATAGAGAGGTGGGAGTGATATATAGATTATGATCACAAGGTAAAAATGTTTTGTGGTGGTATAAGCCATCTTTCTATTGCTTTGTTTGTACAGTACCTTATAGAGAATGTCTGGATTCATGACTCAGGAATTTTCCTGCTCCCAAACAAATCTATCAGTGGAACATATTCAGCACTTCACCCAACCAAAATCAACAGTTTTTTACTGGCTACCTTTAAGAAAGGTATGCACAAGTACTCATTAAATCTATGCAGGGTAACCTAGCAGTACGTATATTATTATATATCTTGTATACATCAGTTTGAAATATTTTATTATTTACTTAATGTGAAGATCATTTATATTTCAGTAGTGGTCCATAGCTCTTTAAAGTGGGATGCATATAGCCTCTGAAGATACTGTTTAACCTTCTTCTGTAATGTCTGCATTTCAGCATCATTGAGGAAGCCAGTCTCAAGATATTAAAAGTTATAAATTTTTTTGAGAAACAATGACCTGGAGGGAGCTAATGAATGGATTACAGAATTTTATGCCAGAGGCAAGTAAGTATTGAGGGTCTGTTCATCTGACAGGGTTGTGGGGTTTCCGTGCTTATAAATTTTGCTCACATAGAAAGGTAAAGTAGCTATTAACTCTGAAACCACCTTCCCATGGAATGACTGAGTAATAGAAAGCTAAGATGAACGTTTCCTTAGACACTCAAATGTTTGCACAGTCAGTTTCATTTTGCAGTATGAAGTCATGCAGTGGCCATTCTCTCTGGCCACAATTCTTGGAAGCACTGGACAAATCTTTGAAGTCTCCCATACCTTCTGCAGTGTTGAAACAGAGTAGAGTTGTTGCATGCATGAGGGTACAGAGGTCCAGGGGGACTTGAGCCATTGAACATTCTGAGCAACTGAGGATTGTGCTCGGCTAGAGTCCAAGTGGCAAAATATTCCCAAAGGTTAGAAGATTAGATGAGAATGGAGAAAAAGTTGGCAGAAGGGGAGCAAAGGAGAGCTCATTGTCGTTTTTACAGTGTTATGCATAAATCACAAGAGACTCACAAGGTTTCACAGCCTTGCAGCTGACGTTCTGGAGTGGCCTGTAGGTGGAGTGGTTTGGGTAGGAAGGAGATTGCTACTGAGATTTGGGCAGGGTTGGGAATCACAGAATCACGAAATCATCAGAGTTGGAAGGACCTCTAGAGATCATCTAGTCCAACTCCCCTACTAAAGCAGGATTGCCTAGAGCACATTACTCAGGACTGCATCCAGGTGGGTCTTGAAGGTCTCTAGAGAAGGGAACTCCACAACCTCTCTGGGCACCCTGTTCCGGTGGTCTGTCACCCTCACCATAAAGAAGTTTTTTCTTATGTTCAAATGGATCTTCCTGTGTACAAGCTTGTAGTACAAGCAGTTTTTTAGACTATCTTTGAGTTCTTCAGTTATGTAGGGAACTTTCCAGTAGCACTACCAATGGAGTACAGACTTTGTCATTCTGAGTGTACTGTTTGCAAACTGTGTCAAGTCCCACTCAGAAAATTGCACCAAGAGGATAAAAGCAACTACAGAATAAAGCACTGCAGCTGAAATAACTAGAAATTCAGCTGAGATGACTACAGTTTTTCTGCTTGTGTAAGATAAAACTGTCTTACTGCCTTATATAAGTGTCTGTCCCTGACATTGTCGTTATATCACTACAGTGACCTACTGTAGTTGAATGGTTCATCACATCGAGGCTTTATGGAAAGTAGATTGTCAGGGGAAGGCATTTGATGAAATCCCTTAAGGATATAAATACTACTTGCAGGAATCCAGAGGCATGTCTTTAAGAAAAGATTTCCTTCCAAGAAGTTTAGTCTTCATATGCTACTACTTTTTACATAAATAATGAAACAGCTGTTTAGCATAACCACTGAAGACATGTACTGACTTTGTTTACATACACACCAAACGTTAGACAATCTCCAGAGACTTCCTTCCCTTTGCTTATGGCTCTTTTCTCTGTTCTGCTGCCTCCTCTGACTAAATGTCAAGAACAAATTAATCAAGGGGTCACTAAGCTCTAATAATCTATCCCAGTCCATCCCCTTGCTCATGTAGAATAGAATCATTTAAGTTGGAAAAGACCCTTAAGATTGTAGAGTCAGATTGTAAACTGAACACTGTCAAGTCTACCACTCATCCATGTCCTTAAGCACCGTGTCTACATGTCTTTTAAATACCCCAAAGGGATAGTGACTCAACCACTTCCCTGGGTAACCTGTTTCAATGCTTGACAAGCCTTTCAGTAAAGAAATTTTTCCTAATATCTAATCTAAACTTCCCCTGGCACAACTTGAGGCCACTTCCTCATGTATCATTTGTTACCTGGGAAGAGAGACTCTCATACACATGGCTCTCTTTCTGTCTCTGTGGGGCTGGAGTAAGGAGAAAAACATACCTTGCATTTGTCCCTGTTACACCACTGCCTGTGTACACATACAAAGTCAGTAAGTCTTCTCTGCCGTATCCCGTCTGTCGATGTGACTCCGTTCAGTGCCTGATGGAATTAATGCTTCGGGACAGGGTGTTGGAAACTGGCTGACGTACTAGGAATTTTGGTGAAAGATTTTGTTGTAGGCATGGAGCTAAATTTCTGGAAGAGGTGGGCATGAAATATTGTAAGGAGAAAGCTTTAGCTCTACAACAGTTGTGTGCAACATAGCTTTATAAAGTCATATTGAATTGTGTTTGCATTCTTCTGAAACAGTTATAAACACTGCAAGAGCCATGTGTAAACCAGCAGCAGTATCACTGTATACATACTATCCCATTCCAATTGAGAAATACAATCTCACGCGCTTTCTGATGAAAAGCTGACCCTATTCTTAAGGAGTGAAGGGCACATGAGTCCAAATGGGAGAAACAATATGCATAAAGAAAATGGAGTTACGTTCCCTATTCTAATAGATGGCAGAAAATCTATAAAGAAGCTCTTTGTGAATTTGTTCACAAGGCATGTAAAAAAGCAATAATACAGCCAAGGTAAATGATATCCATACAGAAGATGAGCCTACAGTGTGCTAACATTATAGAAGGGCTATATGTGCTGTGCAGTACACTAATAACATATAAGAAGAACCACAACTAAAATACCTAGTGATGGCCTCCAGGGAATCCTTGCCGTTAGCTTTATCCAAACAAGATTCTGAGCCTCAAAACCTCTACAGTGTTGTTGAGCCTCCTTCACACACTCTGAAACCACAAATTTTAAAAGATATTGTGGAGGGAATGGCTTCCTATTGTATCAATTGTATAATGCATACCTGGCCACAGGCCCTCCTTCCTATTCCGGGAGGGAAAGATGGCCAGGCACCAAGTATAGGTGTTCTGAGACGTATTGCTACACCCAGTGCATGTTGACAAATAGGTTATTTTTCTCCAAGGAAAATAGCTAGATTATTTTAAAGAGCCCTAATGATGCAAAGCCATAAGATTCCAGCCAACAGTTATGCAATGAAGTTAATGGTGAAGTCACAGGATTGGAAGAGAGGAAGCAAATCCATACTTCAGCTTTCCAAAACTGGAATGACTTTAAAATGTCTAGAAACCACTTTGGTGTACTGACTGTGAAATATGAAGTATAGAAGAGAGGAAAGGTTTGCAGGTGTCTTGTAAGTTTAATTTCTTGCTTACAGGCTCTAAAAGTAATCTTTCTTTCAGGGTAAATACCTCTCAGCTCTTCCATCCTACCAAGTTATGACAGACCATAGATTTGGCCCAATTAACCAGGTTGGGTATGGAAAGTACAGGGTGAAGCTGTTTAGTTTGTGATTATCTGAACAAATGATCACAGTGGTTGTCACAGCCTTCACATCTCTGAAATTTCTAGACCTTTCAACTGTATGAACTGTCAAGGACAGGTGTACCCACTGGAGATTTGTATCCCTGGTGGCCACGTCTGTTTCATTAAAAGGAAACTCTGTTCTCCGTCTCTGTATAGTCGCTTCTGCTCCTACCTTGAAAATAGATGCCATCATCCTGTGACAAACTTTTTAGCTGTAACATATTGTTAATCAGATATATGCATTGTTTCTGGTTTTATAGCAGTTGTACTCATTATTTTAACATAATTTTGTAATCCAAGTAAAAATCAGTTCAGACTTTTACTTCCCTGCAGAAGTACTTACTTGTTCCCTACAATTAGATGAATTAGAATTGCTTGATTTTCACAATACTATCTTTCTGTTCCTAATTTCTCAAAGTTTCCCTCAAGCTATCAGTGATCTTGTTTTTCTCTAGCTCTCACGTGCTTTGTTCTTTGACTCTACAGTGGAGTTTCACTCTGACTTTTAATTTTTATTTTTTTTTTAATATCTAAATGTACAGGGACTGAAGTTGATTTCTAGTTCTTGGGAGGTATTTCTTGTCCCCCAGTTCTTTTGTAGTATTACAGGCTTATTTTTTTGGTGAAAGGAAGAGTAAGACAGTTCCAAATGCATTCTCTGGGCACTATATATTTCTTGACTTCTTGATACCATGATGCTTTTGTATTTTTCTAGTGAAAGACTTTAATTTCATCAGTGTTCTTATGCAGGCTTCCTGATTAAATAAGAGTGTGTGCTTGGTAACTGCCCAGGTCACCTTTGATCTGTTTTGAGAATGGCATCTCTAAGAGGGTTTAGTAACACTGAGCAAAAACTTGATGTCAGTCTGTGGCAGAAAAGTTACCTTGCCCTGTGGAAACCTTCCTGCTCCTTTGTTTTCACTCATCTACTTTAGCGAGCAGTTGCTGTCATGAGCAACCTATTGCTGAGTGCAGAGAGCCTTAATGCAGCTCTTCTTGTGATTCCTGATGAGCTTCACCAGGGGCTACACTGCAGCCCTCGGAGGAATTCACTTCTTTAGTTGAGCTCTATTCTCAGAGCCATGGTGCCCTGGATGACACTGTTGCTGATGCTGAATGTTGCTGTAATACAACTGTATGAGGAAGGCTGATTAAAAAGTCATTATAATTTTCAGTTAGAAAAGGCAGAAGTTAAGCAAGTGTCTAAGTGTTAAAAGATTTATGTTCCTCAGTTGGTCTGAGATGTTTTAAATTTATTTTGAAATTTTTGTTATTATACCAGGAAAGCTATTTTTTTCCTGATTGGAAATATAGGACTTGCTGGCATAATGTAGCTTTTTTTTTTTTTTAAAGGAAAAAAATATTTAGGGGAAGAAGGACATTTATGGGTTAGACAAAAAGGTCGTTTCTAAACAGAAACAGTTCCTTGCTGAACTCTGTAGTTGAGGACAAAACACTTTTACGACACTACTGCAAACAATAATCACTCTGATAAAGACACAGGCTCAGCCTCTGCAGAATAGTTCCAGTAATACAGCTTCTGATTCATACAGTGAAATTTGGACAAGAGAAGGTAAAGGACATCCAAGTGTAGCCAGTGGAAAATGGGTAATAAATATTTTACACTCCAGGTTTAAAGAGATTGTAACAAGAGAAGTAAAAGAGTGAGGAAAGAACCTAGCTTTCTATTCTTTTGGGCAAGAATGTTGGAGTCTTCTGTAACTTCAAGGAACTTTGTTTCCACATCTGGAATGATTTTTCATTGATTTTCCTGAGGGTTCCCCAAGATGTATTTTTAAGGTGCAGTGGATAAACAAAATATTATTTGCGGCTTCTGTTTTCAGCTTTACACAGAAAACATTGTAATAAATGCAGCATGCATGCAAAACATCTGTCAGAACCTGACGTTACTTCCTCGTTATAGCTCAGAATGGGTTTTCATTAATTAGTTGTAAAATTAAAATACCAAAAAGCTTGTTCAAAATGCACAGTGAAACTATAAATACTTAGAGGATTGTATTTATAAGTGTGATTTTCATGCTGACATTTGAATGAGTTGTGAAACACAAGCAGATGAAACAGAAACGTACACAAAGTGTTGAAAAGTCCAAGAGTTTGTTCCATTATTCTCCTGTTTTACTAGTTGATGTCAAGGCATGCAACAAGTTTCCAAGTTATTTTGGAAAAAACCTCTCACTATGAGCTAGTATGTGATGGACTGTCTCAGGTAGCATAAGATGCTCACGTGAGGTTTTTTGAGGAATTTGCAGTTTTGCAAAGAAGCAAAAGCTTTGTAGTTTATCCATCAAATTACTAACTTACAAGTGCAAATCTTTTGTCTGCACCAAGCTTTCTCCCCACCATAAAGCCGGGGGGGTGGGGTAGTAAACTGTGTAAGAACTTCTACTGCTTTGAAGGTTGAAGCGGTTGAAAGTAGCTTACAATGGTTTCAGGGGTTGCAAAGTTGAAAGTAGCACGTGGTTCTAGTGGTGTGATCACAGAGCATTGAAGTTGCTCCTGGAGTTGAAATGGAATCCAAATACATCTCGGGTCTCTGCTTCAGTGAGATACAACAGACGAGTCTGATGACATTGTTAATGGATATTTGGCGGAAGTGTGAAGTACTAAAGGGAAGCAAACAAACTCACCCTTGTCACTATTCAGATCTTCATGAGATTTGCATCTCTTTTGCAAGTGTGCTGATGCCTGTCATAGAATCATAGAATCATAGAATGGTCAGAGTTGGAAGGGACCTTAAAGATCATCAAGTTCCAACCCCCCTGCCATGGGCAGGGACACCTCTCCCTAGAGCAGGTTGCTCCAAGCCCCATCCAGCCTGGCCTGAAACACTTCCAGGGATGGGGCATCAACAATTTCCCTGGGCAACCTGTTCCAGTGCCTCACCACCCTCACAGCAAAGAACTTCTTCCTAATATCTCATCTAAATCTCCCCTCTTCCAATTTAAAACCATTACCCCTCGTCCTGTCACTAGACTTCCTGGCAAAGAGTCAGTCTCCAGCTCTCCTGGAGCTCCCTTCAGATCCTGGAAGGCTGCTCTCAGGTCTCCCCGGAGCCTTCTCTTCTCCGGGCTGAACAGCCCCAGCTCTCTCAGCCTGTCCTCACAGCAGAGCTGCTCCATCCCTCTGATCATCTTGGTGGCCCTGCGCTGGACCTTTTCCAACAGTTCCATGTCCTTTCTGTGCTGAGGACTCCAGAGCTGGACACAGGACTCCAGGTGGGGTCTCACAAGCGCAGAGTAGCCCAAAGCGTATAGCAGACATCCATAAGAATTTGGATTTTTTTTTCACAAAACATCTGTATCTGTGTGGGTTTTGTTTTATTTGTTGTAGTGTTTTTTTATATTTTATTAAGCCATGAACTTCCAAGAAAAGCAGCAAACTAGCAAGCCTCTATTAAAGTGCAGTTGCTTAGCATTTTTGAAGTAGTGCTGCTGGTAGCCCGGGATGGTAGTGGCATACTAGATGATTTCCAGATGCAAAGAATGTTTAAAACATATTTGTATATTATAGTTTTATGTTTTAATTCACGAAGTGTGTCTTGTGTGACAGATATGTAATATACCAACCCACTACAGAAATAACTTTTCACAGTGAGATAGTTAAATTTATTTTTTTTTAATTTTTTTTTTTTTTACTCAATTGAAAATTCTTTCAAGTAGCATGCTTTTTCCTCTGTTTTTTAACCCTTTTTAAATTGTCGTTTAAGGAATATGATTATTAATGATTTGTCACTTTTCTATAATTCTGAACAAATCCACCGAGTAAATTATAACCTATAGAACAGAATATCTAGAGTAATTTTAATTTAGCCGAAGTTTGTATAACAAAGTGTACTATTTGGTCTAGTGGTATGAAAACATAGTTTACTGAATAAAGGGAAGGCAACTGTCTTCTGTACAATTTTTACTTGCAGAAGGTTTTCAAAGATCTAAAAAGGCTTATAATTAAACCTACTTTTACTTATTGTAATTACCTCAGTTCCTTTTGATCTTTTTATATTGTGTAACCACAAGTTATATTACAAGCCTAAGTACTGTTCTATTTTGTTTTTCTTTTGCTTCTCCCCACTTGCTTCAAGTAAAGACCCAGCTCCATGAAGTCAATGGAAAAGCCATCATTGTGTTTCATGGAAATAAGATTTAGAGCAGAATAGTTGGTTGTTCCTTCTTTCAGTTCTGCTTTCTCGCTTTTTCTTTGTTTGCTCATCATGTGATTGTCTTGTTGGGTAAGAATGGAAATCAGATTTGAAGGTGGCATTTTTAAATAGGTCAGCTGGACTTCAGTATGTTATTGCTTGAAGGTCAGCACAGGAAGAAGGGATTAAATTAGTTATGTGCTGATCCATCAGTATAGTGAATAGGATACGTTTCCTCAAAATACCTTTTCTGTCAAGCTAAGATTTGGACCAAGTTCTTTGTGAAACTTTTTGAGTCAAGGGGATAAGAACCCAGTCCAGTGTGTTATTTGTCTTCTTTTTTGCAGATGTTTAGAATTCTTCAGATATAAAGGTGAATGTTTGAAAAGCTTCTGTAAGTTTTAATGTAGAATCTATAATATTCATTACTTCTAGAAATCTTGGAAACCATGTTGCTTGAAGTATGTTTAGCAGTCTTTAGCACTACAGCACATTATGGACAATATTTGCCTTATGCTCTGGTATGTTTTTCTAATAGATTTCATTGCCAGACTAACCAGACTGCTTTGTTCTTACCACTCTCTGCTCTATTTTCCAGTCAGCTCCTATAAATATGGCACCCAAAATTACTTTCTGATGATTTGACTTTTATCCCAGTCTTTCAGGAGATTCTTCCAAGAAATTCTGCCAGCAAGACCTTTGTCATTACACATAATTATCACGAAAGATGGTCTGTATCTCTTCTTCTTATAGCATTTGGCTCTTAAGATGAGTAGAGAGGGAACCTCATCTGAGTCTCGGACACAATTTTTTCAACAGGTGTATCTTTCTTGCAATAGGCATATTTTCAGTCTGGATCAGTTTTTCTTTGAGAATCTGCAATATTACATTCTTGGAAACTGCTGCAGTGATGGTACATCAGTTGTGTTTAGTGGCAGCTGAAGATTGCATCCAAATTTCTGTCTGTTTCAGCTGGCTTTACCAGGGGATTGCACGCCAGTTTTCTGCTCTCCATCCCTATGTAGCGTTGTAAACCCCAAACCTGAAGAGACATGCCTTTGTGGGGTGATCCATCAATGTGACTTTAAAGTATGTGGCAGCATCTTTTACTTAGTGATAAGATATAAGAGCCTTTTTTTAACCCTTTAACTTTTTGACCTAAAAAGTTAACAGGATATTTGTGATCTAATAAAAATCTTCTCCAGTCCAAACCAAGACACATCTAAGTATCTTCCTATTCAGAAATCTATAGAAATTCCAAATTCCTGTAAGTACGTAGAACATCCTCTTTACTTTTATTTTAAAGATTATGTTTGTGGATTTTTTTGGGGGGGGTTGTTGGTTTGCTTATTGTCTGGTTTTGTTTTGCTTTGTTTTGTTTTAAGAAAACTTAATTTCTGAAAGCAATTTATCCTTTCATAATCTTTAATGTTTTGCATGATAGGCTGTCATCCACAACTGCAGATTTGAAAATTAGAATTTTGACTAATTCTGAAAGAAGTGTAGGCTGAAAGGTATCTGCAGCTTTTGGTTGTATTCAAGTATCTTATAGAAGATTTTTTTTGAGACTAAAAAATATAATAAGGACCACACCATCAGACTTATTACCTATATTATGGACTTAAGGTAAAGTGGTGAAATTTCCATTTAAACTAGATAGAGTTAAAAATTATTCATACTTTCTGACAGTCATGGACATAGCTCCTATATACATGGATTTGCTTTTGCTACGGTAAGTAGCTGTAAGTCTCTCATCTTGTCATGTAAATTCTATGTAGCTTAAAAATTCAGAAGTATCAGTCTCCAGCATTCAAAAATTATATATACCCTTCTGCAAAGTTTGAATGTTGACTTGAAGTAATCAAGTAAATGTTGGTCATGTTTCTTTTTTTATCTCCTGTGTTTCTATGATTTCACTTTTTCCAACTTTTTAATGACATGTTTACAATATTTACTCTCAATACCTTAAGAGAGCTAGGCCTTTATGACATCCATCGAGCATCAAAGGACAACAGTGGAAGAATAAAAAAGATCCTTGATGCTATAAAATATAAGAATCAGATACAAGTTTAATATTACAGAATTTGCTCATTTTTAAGACTGAGGCTGATACAGTGCACAAACAGCTACAGGCGGTCAGTCTAAGAATTGTCCTAACATCTTGGCTTCAGAAGTGGCAAATTTTTTTTTAGTTTTAATCCAATCCTGGCAGACCATGCTGTCAAAAGTAAAGGGAAGTGAGGATAAATAGCGTTAAGATGTATTTCCAGGGACTGATAAATCTATAGTATTAACCAGTGGAATTAATGCCTGTATCTGCATTTCTGACTGTAGGAGAGAAAAGACGTGGCCAAGTGTTTAGGTCACAGAAAAATTCCAGAGAGGAAGGCCAGAGGCTTAGGCATGGTCTTGGTATTTGTGCAAATAAAAAAAATAAAAAATAATTTTTAAAAAGTGCTGCTTGTTGTGTCTACGGAATCAGTATCAAAGGAAATCAGTATCAAAGACTGAAATAGATGTGTAAGTATATACATAAATGTAAAGCTGCAAGATCTTTCCTTCCTTGTCTGTCCTTCTGCCAGCATTTTCACTTTGTTTTTTCCTATTGATCCCTTTGGTTTTTTCCCTTTCCTTTCCCTTCCCATTGCACTTCCCACCTTACCCATCAGTTCTTCTTCTCTACACCACTCCACACTCCTTTCTCTTTCGGATCTTCACAGAAAAACTTTTCAGATCCTTCTTATGCTGAGCATTAATTCTTCTGTACAGTCGTAATGCTACTTTATTGCAGTGTGAGATCCAGCTAGGGTGAGAAGGATAAGGGCCAGCTATGCTACCTCTCCTCTGCTCAGAAGTGCTAAGTGTAGTCTCCTGTTGCTGAAGTAGAGCTGCAGGGGAAACAGGGATCACTGCACACAGCTCAGGCTTAGAAATCTTGCATCAGCAGCAGAAACAGAGTGACAGCAGGGGCATGTGTCAGCTCTCACCAGGTATGGCACTGCAGTATGAAGGTTTTAAATGTAAAGACAGCAATGAGTATGCCTAAGTTTGGAGCTTCTCTGAAATTAAGAAGCGAAACACAAATAGAAGCTTAGCTGAAAAAAAGCTGAGTGTATGAGGGAAGTGTGTTGGTTCCTGGTTTTGTAAAAAGAAGCTGCTTTGGAATAAATCTGACCTAACAGTGACCTTCAGAATAGAGTGATCTTCCCAAAGGAGCTTCCTAATTTGTACCTATAATGAACACTTCATCCATATAACTGATTCCTGCATTTGAATTATGCCATGTTTGTTCCATTATATGATGAAATACAGATGTATTGCCAGACACCAGGAAGCTATTTCTAAATCATCTTTTGCCTCACTGCTGACTGAAGAAAGTGATCCCAGGCCTTCAGGATTTAAAACAGGTTCCTATCTAAACAGTTGTTGAGGATTGCTTTATAGTCCCTGTAACTGCGGAGAGAATCCTGCTATTTCACAAGATACTTGCCCAGCATGTGCAGAAAATTATAGAGTTAATAGCTTACACTAACGATTTTCTCCCACAGTTTTCAGAAGCTTTATTCTGTATGTAGTGTGCATAGTCCTCATGCTGACAAAGAAACTGGAGCCTCTACCTTTCTAACTACATGGTCCTTATGTTCTTTCTAGCAAGGCAAAAAAACCCTCTTAGATACGTTTGTTTCCCAGGAATCTGAAAGATGAGGGGTCCTTAAAAATCTCAGAGAACGGAGCCACAACACCTCTAAAGAGAAAACCGGGACTAACTTCACCTGTAGGTAGTTGCCTAGAGCAGTAGGTTTCTGCAGTTGGCAAAGACTTCTGGTTTTGTGAGCTGCTGTGTCTCTACAGTAATGTGTTCTCTAAGCCATCATGTTAGATCTTGACCATTGATTATCCCATTATCATTATTTTTCCTTCCTTTGCTCTTCTGACAGAGACCATCCTGAGCCACCCAGTTGCCCTGAAATGGTGCCTGACGAGAACTTCTTTATATTAAAATAGGAGATACAATACTCTTTGGTATTTTTAATATCCAGGTAATATTTATGTGTCACATCAATGCTGATAGAAATGCTTGGATTATCACCCATGTGGCTACATTGTAGCATGCCCCTTATGTCTTCCAACCATTTAGATCTTGCTTTTATGGGAAGTGTTGCTATGATAATTGAAATGTCTTTTGTTTCACCGTACTGACCCTGCGCATTTAAATTGTGTTTACTTTTGAAGTCCCTGAATTGATCCCTCTTCTATTATGTAATTTTTTTATGGGAAAATCTCTTTGCTATCTGTAAAATTACAATTACAATTCTCAGGAATGTGGCTGGACATTGGTATATCTTGGCTGGATTTGAGAAGCAAATTAATTCTCTTGCCGTGTTTAGGCTAGGTGTCTTAAGCAAACGGCAATTGTTCCTTTCAAAAGTAGCAAGATTTTCTTCTCTAGTTTTCCAGCAGCAGTAAGATGATTTTTTCCTAACCTCATCCTGATTATGTACTAATTCTGTACCAGTGTTCTGTGTCTCCCCATTCCGGGGTGTGTACTCATCTTTGGAACAATGGCTGTCACTTTTCATGGTTCTGGTAGTCTTTTCTGGCAAGATCTAATGGTCCAATTTTTGCCATAGTTGTTGGGCTATCTTGTTTAACCTGAACCTATCATGGTCTGTTTGGGCTTGGAGAAAATACTCCTATTGGTTCACATAGTAAATTCAACTCTGTATTAAGTGTATGTAATTATGAGAAGCTAAGACTTTCTTCACCTGCGCACCCAGGAGTGTCAGGTATGCTTCTATCACTTTCTTGAGTTTGTAGTGACTGCCTTTATGCCACCTGCTTCCACTTCTCACTCCCATTGCACCATCCCGGAGCAGCAGTTCTGACCTCCACCATGCTCTTGGCAATATGCTCTGGACATCTGCAGTTTCGGCTGTCTGCAGTTACAGGGGCATGATTTGTGCCCATCTTTACAAGACAGCTTTTTGCAGTGCTTTTTCCCTGGTATCTGTAAGGATTCCTCCTGTGTATAGTGAATTGTATGCACCTGCAGACTCAAATGTCTGAATGCTGTAGCAGACATACGTGTGTCAAACTACAATGAAGACTCTTTAGAAAAACAGCAACCACCTTCCATGTAATGTCATTAGAAGGGGACAATATGTGTTTCGGACACTGGGTACATTCTGAAGGGAGGCAAGAGCTTGGGGTTTTTTCAAGGTAACTTTGATATGCCATGACTGCTTTTCCTCTTTTGCTTCTCAAGGCTTGGATCTTGGCTGAAAAGGTTCCATGTCCTGGCTGGTCACCGCCTCACACCCTGGCCATGGAAACCCTGATCTAGGTCCTTTGTGATTCTGATGCTGTTAGATATGGTGCCAAGTGGTATATGCATTTCAGGAACAGTTGAGCAAGCAACATTCTTACAGAAGATCTAACAAAAAGTTTCCTGTATTGCAGCCTTACAAGAGGTTCTTCCTACTTCTTGTTGATGCAGTTTAATCCTTCCCTTATAGAGCAGTTTTTATAAGAATTCTAAGTTAATTCAACATGACTACAGTAACAGTTCAGGGATATTTTAAACCACACTTATTATTGAAACAATTACTTTTTAGAATATTTTACTTATTAATACACAACAGTAGCACATATACATATATGAATGTACAAACTCTGCATGCTTTTTTTTTTTTTGTGGTAGCATTATACCCCCAAAATTTATAGCCATGTAAAAGTGGGGAAGGAGAAGCCAGTGATACTGAACTGTATGATTCTTTCAAATTGTCAATGTCAAAACTCTCAGTAAAAATAAATGGATCAGATTGCTTTGAGTAGGAATGAGGCACGCGTCTTTATATTTATAGGGAACATGCATGAGTTTAAGACTTTTTGAGCTTAAGGAGCATTAAAGCTCAACTTTCTCCTGATAAGGCTGACATCACATGCCCTAAGCTGAGACAGCCCTGTCGACAAATTGTTACAGGGAAATAACTAAGCGTATGGTCATCAGCTCATGTAATATTTTCCTCACAACACCATCAGCAAGCAGATGCTTTATGTAACCAGAAGTTCCTGCTTACTAACAGAGAAATCACAAATATGACATATTGCCCAACATTTGGGCTTTTTTTTCTTTTATTGTTATCAGATGGCTATAGGAATATTAAATGTGTAAATTAAAGCTACTGAGCCTGTCTGTTTTATCTAACTTTTCTAAAAGCATAAAGCCTCCCTAGTTACTGTTTCCAGTCTCTTTCTCTTGTTTCATTAAGCCAGTATCTCTTTAGAAGTAAGGTCATAAGATTCCTTTTGTTTTTTGTAACCTGATGACTTATTAGCCCACCTCTGTGGTCTTGTTCGCTGTGCCTTTGTCCAAGTCAAGTGGGAGGGCTGGCCCATTCCATCATCCCGCCCCTGCAGAGAGGTCGCAGGTATCTTTATTTTTAATGTTCTGGTTTCCAAAGATTTAAAGTTTTATTCCTTCCAGGTGGACAGGCCATGCTTTCGAACACGCGTTATTTATTCCTGGGTTCCCCAGGACCAGACACAAATGTGGAGAAACCTCTGAAGCTCCTGAAATGCACATAAGAAGGGAAAAAAAGAGCATGAGAATTGCTCATGGTCTTATTCCTTTGTCTTCTCAAGTTCTTTGCAGAGTCTTGTGACCTTCCTGCCTGACTCCCCACTGCCCTTAAAATGCTTCTCCTTCCTTAGTCTCCTCACTGTTCATTTGTTCTGTCCTCCAAAGCAAGAATTCATCAAGTGCAACTTGATTTCCTTTAAAAAAATATTTACCCCAAATAAAAAAATACATCTTAGACAAAGGTGGGTTGTTATTTTTTTTTGCATTCATAACAATAATAATAGTTAATTTTAACAACAATAATTAATTTTGCATTATTAACAATACTCAGCTGATTTTCAGAATTCCTCTTGAGGATCACATGCAAACTGGCACTAGGCATAAAATAGAGTAAGTTTAATATTCTACGTCCTCTTGTACCAACCAGTTCATTTTAAAGTTGGTAAGTAAGGTGGAAACCATTCTTGCTTTCAGAAACCTAATATGTTCTACACTTTCTTAGGATTGGGAATTTAGACACTTACCTATTCAGAGTGCCAAATGTTGAACGTTAAGAACATTTGGAGCATTGTGGAGAGCTGTGGTTTGATCCATTAAGGATATGCAAGAATAGAAAAAACAGTTTATCAGAATGTTATCACTTAGGAATAGCTGGTTTTTCAAGCCATATCTTGAAAAGCACAAGCGAACGTGACCCTAAGCTTATGACTCTAACCTTACCTTGGATCCCCATGAGGCACACCAAATTTCAAGGCAATTTGAGCAAGTATGTGGATTTTAGAGCACTTAAAGTGTTGACCTTTAAACAGAAATAGGTACTCAACCTTGGAGAGCCTGCATTCCCTGATAATTAACAGGAGGATTTAGTTTTTAAACTGTATTGTGGGAATGTAAAAGCTCTTTGTTGATATTATTAAAATGGAATTTTTGAGCTATGACAGATTTAGATTTTGCTCTTACAGATTCTAACAAATAACACTGCTTAGAATATGTCAGAGCAGAGCTCTCCATAAGGATCTTTACCTGCCATATTCTAGAACTGTCATAAAATGCTATAAAATATGTCCTAAGAAACAATTTGTCTTTCCTGAAGAAAATGCTTGCAACATGTTTGGGTTTTTTTTTTGTTTAGTTGGGGTTTTTTTTCTAAACTTGATTGCAAGCAGTGGCAGATGAAAGCAAGCAGTCTAACCAGCATAAACACTAGCATGCCTTTCAACAGTTCTGGAACACGACATGTTGCAATACTTAATTTATGAAGCACAAGAGCATATTGTGTTATTAACTGTAGATTTTGTGATTGTTCTTACAGGTACACTAGCTGGTCAGATGTTGCTGTGTGTTATGGTAACACAAAGTGGTTCCACTAGAGGTCAGGTCCACATTAAGGACAAATTAAGGCAAATATTGTAATTAGAAACAAACAAACAAAAAAAACCCACACAAAAACCAAACCAAAAAACCAAACCAAAACAAAACCAACACTGAACCAAACCCTCCTAAACAGTAAAAAAACCTAGAGGTATGGATATAGCGACAGATATAGTGATAGGAAAAACAGAATCATCAAGGTGATAAAGATAATATGGCTTTTTATTTCATACCCATGCACCTCATTGTCTTTCCATGGACACACATGCATACTCTGGAGCTAGAAATGTGAACTTATTTAATTGATAACTGTAGCAATACTCATAAATCTTTCCCTTAGTACTATCTAGCACGTTGTACATTCTTCAGTCCAGCTTCAAACTCCCCTAAGAACTAAGACAACATGTTTAGCAATTATTTTTTTTTTTATCCTTCTTTATCTCACAAATCTTTGACAACCAGCTGAATTCTGTAGTCTTTCCAAGCATATTCTGGTTGTAGGCCAAACTGTAAGTAAAGCCCTTAAAATAGTAGGATATTTTCTCAAATTCTGGAGACAGACTTACAGTTGCTGTAAGCCAACATAAAGTTTCTTTTGTTGCCTACTTATGTCTCTTTTTGTTGCCAATTCATCTGCAAAACCTTATCCTCATGGAGAGTGCAGTGTGCTTGCATTTAAGATGGTTTTGTTCATGTGCAAGTAGCCTTAACATGAGTAAGCCCAACAGTCTATCCCTTTCTCATTTCTGCATTTGTTATTCCAGTGCTGTTTTATTTTTTCTTGCCTGTCATTAATACAAATGTCAAACGAGTGTGGTCCTACCTCAGAACCTTCTGGCTCCCCAGTAGGTAGCAATATACCAGGCTGAAATGTGTCAAGTATCTCTCATTACCTTTTGCTTGCAGACCTTCAAGCAGCATCTTTCACTACCTCTGGCAGACTGTCTCCTACAAGCTATCCTGGAAAATTAATATCTAGTTGCTTGGATAGAGGAACTATGACATAGATATATTAAATAATTCTATCAAGTGCTTTTTGTGCACAGTTTTTGTGACTGTTTGTTAATACAAAAACCAGAGAGATAATCTGGCCTGCCTTTGCTTTTTTAGAATCCTCATTGCTTTTTTGTTCGGCATTTTTATATTTTTTCATAAATTCTTATACCTTTAAGAAAGTGGTATTGACCTTGCTTACTTCACTGGGAGTTTACTGTTCTGGAATAAAACTGCCATGTTTTCATTCACTAAAGGAAGTAAAGATAAACTAAACAAGATACATTGACATGATTTGCTCACAAGTTGGTGGGTTTCATTGACTGAGTTTTAAACTAGGCTTGACAGGGGAGGAAGGGAACTGTGGTAGTACAGGCAATGGTTGCAGGGATGGAGTGTTAGCAAGGGCCCTCACCCTGTTGCTCTTAGGGGTGCTGGCTACATTGCAGCACGCTTAAAGTCTTACAGGGGTGAGCAGGGGTGGGTATCCTGGAAAGAATATAGGGACATTGGCTGCTTGTGTAGGGGTGGAGTCAGGAAGGCCAAGGTGCAGCTGGAGCTGAACTTGGCATGGGATGGAAAGAACGATAAGAAGGGCTTTTACAGGTACGTCATCTGGAAAAGGAAGGCCAAGGAAAGCTTATCCCCTTGTTAAATAAGACTGGCAAGTCACTCTCCATGATGTTTGAAAATTCATGGCAGTTGGGTGAAGTCTTCAGTGACTGGGAAAAGGGAAACATTGCACCCATTTTTAAAAAGGGTAGAAAGGAGGACACTGGGAACTACTGACCTGTCAGCCTCACCTCTGTGCCTGGTAAGATCATGGAACAGATCCTCCTTGAAGAGATGTTAAGACACATGGAGAAAAGGGAGGTGATTTGAGACAGCCAGCAGGGCTTCACCAAGGGCAAGTCCTGCCTGACAAAGCTAGTGGCCTTCTGTGATGGAGTGGCTATATCAGTGGACAAGGGAAGAGTTATGGATGTCATCTATCTAGACTTCTGTAAGGCCTTTGACATGGTCCCCCACAACATCCTTCTCTAAAATGGAGAGGTGTGGATTTGATGGGTTGACTGTTTGGTGGATGAGGAATTGGTTGGATGGTTGCATCCAGAGGGTAGCAGTCAACGGCTCAATGTCCATGTGGAGATTGGTGAGAGATGATGTCCCTCAGGTCCCTTTGGAGCAGTACTGTTCAATAAATGCATCAAAAGAAGCATGGCCAGCAGGCTAAGGGAGGTGCTTCTGCCCCTCTACTCTGCTCTGATGGGGCCTCACCTGGAGCACTGCATTCAGCTCTGGGGTCCTCATCGCAGGAAAGACATTAAACTGTTGGAGCAGGTCCAGAGGCTGGCCACAAAAATTATCAAAGAGATGGAGAACCTCTCCTGTGAGGACAAGCTGAGAGAGTTGAGGTTGTT
Organism: Thinocorus orbignyianus; assembly: GCA_013400375.1. NCBI lineage: Eukaryota > Metazoa > Chordata > Aves > Ciconiiformes > Thinocoridae > Thinocorus > Thinocorus orbignyianus. The sequence goes on from VXBW01006208.1 coordinate 93,513, forward strand.
CAGCCTGGAGGGCGTCTTCAGGCAGACCTTATTGTGCCCTTTCAGTACTTAAAGGGATCCTACAGGAAAGATCAGGAGAAACATTTTAGCAGGTCCTGTTGTGATAGGACAAGGGTAATGATTTTAAAATAAAAGAGGGGCAATTTAGACTAGATAGCAGGAAGAATTTTTTTTTTACAATGAGGATGATGAAATGCTGTCCCAGGTTGCCCAGAGAGATGATAGGTGCCCTGTCCCTGGAAACATTCAAGGTCGGGTTGGACGGGGCTCTGAGCAACCTGTTCTAGTTGAAGGTCTCTCTGCTTATTGCAGGAGATTGGAGTAGATGGCCTTTAAAGGTCCCTTCCAGCACAAACAATTCTATGATTTAATTGAAATTATATAAATTCAAAGCATAACTTCTGGAAGTGTAAATAGTTAATATTTTAAAATAATTTTTAACTAAATTCACAGGCAGATTTGTATGTTAAAATTGCTAAGCCTCAGTAACTTGAATCTTTTTTTTTTCCTAGTTGCTCTATGCGTGTCTTCTTAGCAGATCTCCTTAGCTTGAAAAGAGCTGTGGAGGGAAAAACCCTTCAGCCTGTTCATCTGACACTGGAGACACAAATTTGAATATCACATCAGACAAGCCAACTTCTTACTGGTCTGTCACCCCTGGCAAGTTCTTTGTCTTCTAAAATGTAGGTGTTTTGGGATGTGGAAAATTACCTTGTCTGTACTTTTCATGGCTATGTGTTCTTAAAAGACAGTAAAAATAGACAACTAACAAGGGAACATCTCTACAAGAGGGCAAAGAAGCATTTAGACCTGTGGGAGATGACTCTTTCCCCCTCTCTCTTTTTCTCTCTCCCACACACGTGCACACACTCAGATGCACACACACACACACAGCCCAAGACATGAGTGATCAATGCACCTGCTGGGCCAGACTCGTGCCGAAATCACAAGCGTGTTCTAACAAAACAGGTGCCTTCGTGGCCTCCTGTAGCACACTCTTCAGGACAAGGCAAACACATCCACCTAAAATCATGTTTTGTTTGCATCCTAACTGAAACAGCATTAAAGGGGGAAATGGGAATTCAGAGCTGCCAGCTACAGTATCTCTGCTATCAGTTCACCAATAAGGCCTAGTACAGACCCGCAGAGCCTCTGGATAAATTGTATTTTCCAAGGGTTAATTAAGCTGTCTTGAGCTTCTGCATGAAGGGGAACAAACTGGCACTTGCAGCGTTTTCTGAAACCTGCTGTCGACATTACAGTCCCTGCTGCTTTTAGCTGTATCGATCCAATGCCTGACCTGTGAAATCCTTGATGGCTGCTAACACTGGAAGCTTACTGGAGCTTTCCAAGGGAGCTTCAGGACAGCTTGTGTAGTCAAGTACAATTACCTGTCCCTCCAGGAGAGCCAATTAGTTCACAAAGAGCTGGAGCAGAACAAATGTTTTGTGTTTGATTTAGAATCTTAAAAAAAAAAAAAAAAAAAGAAAAAAAAAAAAAAAAAAAGTTTTGTTCTATCTGATTCTTTTGTTTCTGATTTTATGATTATTGCTCCATTCATGCCAATCCACACTGCATTTTCTTACATGTCTCATAAAGGTCTACTTGGGCATGAGAAAACAGATTTAGAGTTGTTATTTTTTAAACAGACAAAAAGTCTCATGTGTGAAGCAAAAGCCAGCCTTAGTAATTTGAAATGTTGTGGACCTAAAAGTAGAATGCTCACATACTGAATATTTTTAAAGCCTTGGATAATTTATTTAAAACTAACAGCACATGTAGATGTTTGTGCTGTATTATTATAGCATATATATACGTATGAGTATATATACACACAGATCTCACTTTAAGTTCTGGGTCTTGGTGTTCTGAAAATGAAAAAACAGCAACTGTTGTACAAAAAACACCAATAAAACCAAAACATAAAAAGAGTAAAAATTAGAAAGATTGTTGTGTATATTATAAGCCAGTTAATGCAGTATTTATAACTTTCTAAAGTAGGAATAGGAGACAGCAACCCAAAATTTAATCTCCTTTATTGCAAACAATCTTACTACTTGGTTCAAGTTGTGCAGGGGTAACAGAGCAGCACTGGCTCGGTAACAAACTTCTTCAATTAATCTGAACCAATAATTCAAATAAATAAGGATCAAATAATTTAAGTGGTCAGTTACAGTGGACTGAGTCCAAATTATACAATGTTCTGGGTATAAATCAGACTGTAGCAAAGGTGGTTGCAATAGGAAAATGTTGAATGTTTATCAGCTGCTGGTGAGAGGTGTCCTGGGGTCAGTGATTATGGGTTTGATAGGTATTGCACAGCTCACAGCCTGTTGCTGAAAATGGAATCCTTGGGGTTTTTGATTTTTTAATTTTTTTTGGTGGGGTTTTGCTTGGGTTTTTTAATCTTCACTTAGAAAAGTGATAGAGAATAGATCTCACTGGCTTCCAGTTTAGGCCTCAGGGTTCAATGACATATCCATTACATTTGGATTCCTTCCAATCCTAAAAACTCTTGGCTTTGCCATTCTGCTTGAGAAATGGAAGGAAAGGGAGCGGGACACAGACCTTTTCATTTCAAGGTCACTGGTTTGATGAGGTCTGGGTTAGCAGTGACCAAAAGTTATTACTGCATGATGACTGTTTTGGTTTCCAGTGTGAAATGAGACTATGGTCTTTTAGTCCAATTCCCAGTTGAAGAATGTTCATAGTACAGAAACCACCATTACAACTGACACTAATTGGCACTCTGCTTAGTGGTGATAGCAGATAGACCAAGGATTGAATGGACATTAGAAAGGATTTATATTCTAATTCGTTGAAGTTGTCCTTCCAAAGGAGGCTTGAAACACTGCAGTACAGCAGTGGGGAGACATAGCCCCCTGTTTGATTTACGGTGCAGGTATGTCTTGTAGGGGATGCAGAGTTCCATGCTATCAAGTTGGCCATTCTCACATAGAGGAGAAAAAAAATAAAAAAGAATCCACTGGGCAGATAACTGTAACTTTTTTT
>VXBW01006208.1:96565-134065 GCA_013400375.1 Thinocorus orbignyianus
TTTTTTAACCAGAGTAAATGCTAAAAAATTCTTACCATTTTTTAACCATAATAAATTACCACATAATTTATGTTAGAAAATTGGGAGCACTTAGATTCACAGCTGAAAAAAATACTGAGTCAGTCCTTATGCATAAGAAAAAAGGCTTTCATGCTCACGTATTGATAAGGATTTTGTGAAAGCTGGAGTTTCCAAGCATCTCCCTAAACCATAAGCATATGCAGGAAATGGCTTTTCTTTACTCACTTCCAGAGTTTGCTTTTATTGTTATTCTAAGTGTCACTAAATCACAGGCATCTATTTAGGAGGCAATGTAAGTTTGGTTTAAGTGCTTTTGTCAGCTCTTTTTCATCAGGTTTGGGAACTTGTCTTACCTCTTGGACTGGATGTGTTATGATACAATAGAACATGAAAGAGACATTAGGAGAGAAATCCACTGCAGGAGCTGCTACAGTAAAATTTGCAGTTGGCAAGGAAGACAGCTACGTCTGTAGTCTCTCAAGTTCTCTTTAGGATGTTCAGGTTAACATGTGGTCATTCTTTCTCGTTGCATATGAGTGCATGCATCCATACTTTCTAGATAAGAAAGGAGCGTTGTTGCTGTATTTGACAGCCATCTTCCTGGCTGAGATGGCACATCTTGAAAAAGAGATCCAGGAGTGTTTCATGTTGATGTACATTATTCTTAGATTGAATTTAATCAGGCTAAGGCCGTGTCAGGCATATTCATGGCAGCAGAACCGTTTGTAGTGGGAAGGATTGTTGCAGTGTCTTCTCCAGTTGTGCTTCTGCCAAGTTCTCTGACTCCTTGATGCCTCAGCAAAGATGGAAAAATGGGTTGGAAATTCATGGGTTGGATTGACTGAGTGATATTGCATAGAATCTGGAAGACTGCGATTTATGAACGTGCCTGATTGACTTTGGAGATGGTGAGGCAAGGTGCTTACCATTTGAAGGAACGCTCACTTTCAGAGATTTCCAAGAAATCTTCTGGCAACGATATAGCAAGATGATCTTCCAAAGGGTGAGGCAGTATGCTCTATAGGAGTTATTTTGTTTGAACTAGCAGTTCCTACAACTATTTATTCAGCCTAGTGGATGAAGGAAGGAACCACATGAACAAATTTTGTTTGGCTTCCGCTGGATAACCTACATGCTGCACTAAGTATCAACAAATACCAGATCTTTTGTGCATTGAGTGTTCTTGTGGTAACTGTGCTGAGCTATAAAATGATCAATTATTTATATGGGAAGCCTAGTAAGTCTGAGTGGCATTGCTGTAACCTACAGCTTTGCAATTAATAAATAAAATCATTTCTTCTACTGTCAGTGGCCTGTATCCTTGCTTGCTGAGCTGCATGCTGGGCAGCCAGAAGAGGAATTGTAGGGGCACATTGCCATACATTTGTTTTGCTGGTGTAATTACTTGACAATATTGTCAATACTATCTGCTTCGCTTAGAAGAAAAAGGATATTACTGTGAAAATTTCTACAATAATATTAAATGAAGCCTTACTTAGTCATTTGCTAAGGAAGCATAATAAATTATATTGCAGCAAGCCTTCAGAACAATTCCTTTATTTGGATTTCTCCCTCTCTTCCCTGCCACTTCATACAGAGTCCAGAAAAACTCCAAGATGCAATGGGCAGAAAAGTAAGTGTTAACTACCAGGAATGCAGCAGTATTCCTTACAGTGGTAGTAATTTTTGTCCTTTGGGTCAGGGTTAAGCACAGTACAGCAAGTGCTTTCAAACTACCTTGTGACTATGAGAATCTGCAAAGGAGGTCATCTTGTGAAGGGTCAGCAAAAGCAAAATAATAAGGCATATCTGTGTGTGGGAGGGAAATGTTTGATGTGTTGGTGGTACATGTAAGAGACCAAGTGAAATCTTCTTAGGAGTAACATTCAGCATCCAATCCTGAACTTCGTTTGTGCCTCTATGTTTCTGATTCAGATCTCTTAGAGAAGGACAACTTGCTAAGGAAAAGTAAGAGACAATCCATACTGCCAAAATTTTGCAAATTTTTGCTTATTTGGTTTTCTCCCCTGATACCTTTCCACAGAGCAGTCTCAGGTGTCTGGTTCACGAAAGCTTAGCCACTCTTACATGGCCCAGCTGTATGCAGGGAGGGAAAAGGGTGACAGTGTGCCAGGAGAAGCATCAAAAGCATGTGCAGAAATCGGTTTTTGGCTTCTGGGTACCAGAGACTGCCTGTTCCCTGTTGTGCACTGGTACAGTGAGTAAAACACACTGATTTTATTCAGGAACACAGACTGCTGAGGCTGTCCTTTTCTCCTGTATTGGAAGAGTCACAGAATCAAGCAGATCCTGCCTTCCTATGAAATTGAGCATTTACTTGGGCTCCAGTGTGGAATTGAAGGATTCTGGTACTGAGAGGTGCAAAAAGTCAAATTTTTGTATGACTGACTGACTGAGGCCTTTTGGTATGTGCTCATTCCCACACCAAGTCATTGGAAATCAGCATGCAGTCTAGCCTGGGGGCCTAGCACTTCATCTTTTGGGCCTCCTTTTTTTCCCTTTTTTCTTTTTTTTTTTTCTTTCCAGATTGGGTTTTTACCTGCAGGTCATATTTTATTTTTCTAACATTTAAGCAGTTCAGTCATCTTTTTATTCTTTTACTACAAGAAAGGCACAGGGTGGGGGGGGGGACAACCCCAAACTTACGTTTTTTTCAGAATTAAAGCAGCAACTTTCATTTCAGTATTTCAACAGAGTGCTGGACTGGGGAAATTTAACGTGGTGCAGAATAGCTCTTAGGAAAGAAAAGTACCTGTGCTCTACAGTTTCACTGAGACACTAGAAATCATACTCATGGCACATACTGTCCACTTGGTACAGGCTTGCATTAAATTTGTAAAGCATGCAACTAAGGAAGTCTGTATGGTAAGCGTGTGGTAAGCTAAGTTAGCTGGATAAGAAAAATCCTACCTGAGGTGTAAGCATAAGATAAGCCAAGATGCTTATTAATTAATTAAATGTTTTTGTTCATCATTCATCATTAAAACAGTTTGAGCTTTTCAGGTGTAGATAAGATTTCCTTCCATTTTTCCCCATGAAGTGCTCCGTGGCCAGAGAGGTGGTCACATTTGAAAAAAAATCCATTGTGTAGCCTACAGTGTCCCTACCCACTGTTGTAGTTCTCCAGTGGTTTTCATAAAAAAATGGATTTGGGCTGATGATAACCATTCTTCAAACATCTGTGAAATATCACTATCCACAAAACACTAGGGCTTTAATTGTTTAAAATGCCTGTCTTGAAACGATCCTTCTAAAAGCTAGTTTGATTTTTCCTTCTCAATGTAAGCTACTTTTTTATGTTCTAAAAAAAAAAAAATGTCCTACAGCATTGTCAAAAGTGCTGTGTTCCACTTTATGAACCCTGAAGTAATGGCTTTGCAGGATACGCAGAAGTCTGTTATTGACTGCGAAGACATTCGGTACCAATTGAGTGTGAACTAAAGCGTCATTTTCACTCTCATACCAGCATCAGGATAATATTCCATTTGAACCTCTGATTTGATTGATACATCTCAGCAGCAGGACACTTAGACTTTTATGTCATAAAATGAAAATGAAATATTTTATGTCACCGAACACAACAGCCTGGCATGCAGTAGTTAAAATCCAGTGAAGTTCCAATCAATCCTATAGTTACTAAAATACCTAGAATCTTGCATTTTTGTTCTGAGAGGGCTTCCAGGAAAATGTCGTAAAGTTAGAATGGCGACTAATCAGTATTTGTACTTTTAAGGCTCTGAAATTTCCCAGCTTGCAAAGGCTACTAAATATAGTTGAGCAGTTGCGTGAACAGCAGTTTATCCTTATCCAGGATATCCAACTTGCTCATTCTGCAAACTGAAAACTCTGTATTTTACAAATATATTGACCCACTGGTGTTCAGGCAGATACATTTTGTCCTTTGTTTAACTTGGAGATGTAGTTTTGAAAAGTCTTTCCGAAAATTCTTTTAATAATGTACTTTTAGTGAAATTCAGGTGATGTTTGAATTCTTCAGGCTTTGTAAAATGTTGTTAATCTGTCCATTAATGTAGAAAATATTTAACTTGAATACATCCTCTCAGCATTGGGGTAATTGCTTGTGTTTTGTAGAGAAAAAAAAGTAAAGGTTGTTTCAAATTTTTCCATGAACCGCCTGTCTTGACAAGTTCTTGGCTTCAGTATATTGTGCCTCATTAGTACTTTAAAACCTGCTGAAGCTAAACTGCATCTTACTTGCCTGTTAGTTCAACCTTAGGCCCATCAGTAGAGCATTACCCAATGTCTTGGGAACAATTAAGGCATGCCTTCCCTACCAAACAGTTTCTAAGTGGACAAAACATATTTAACAGCAGAGTTTGTGGCACACAGAATGGAAATGCAATGAAAACTACTGGGAATATGCATTAATCCTAACGCTGAACAAGTTCCTAATAACTCACTTGAAACTCCTGGGGATATAGTATCAAGAATGTACCTTCTAAATGCTACTAATGAAACATTTACACTCTACAGTGATAAAAGGAAAATAGAAGAGTCTGTGGCCAGTTAAAGGGCTACTTGAACAACACCCAGAATGCAAACCTAAGATGTATATGATTATTGATCTTTTCAGCAAAAAGGCTTTATGAATAATATTCACACCATACCATTAGAAGTTAAAGTAGCTGGGGAATTAAGCATCAGCAGGAGAGCAATTGATGGATTTAGACAGGTCAGACAATGTCATTCTAAAAGCAGCTAATCAATATGGACAAATGTGTCAGAAAGGTGATTTGAAAAATGACTTTATAATAAGGGAAAGGAAAAAAAGGCAGGTTCCTTAGGTCCCCAATTTTTCCTCCCTCAGAATTACAGATTATTAAACAAAGTTGTTAACTGTTTCATATTTCCACAAGCAGCAAAAATAAATTAGACTAAAAAAGCCCAAGGGCAAAGCTACAGTTTCACCCCACTGAAGATGAGTAAATAGGCTGACACCAAGGGAATTTTGCCCGGTGAAGCTTCTGCGGTTTTCCTGCTGTCCAATTTTTCAGCTGGGCCTCGTGTTATCCCACCTCATTTTGAATCCTCTTTGAAGTTACAAACTTAGCACCAGAATCTGTGTAGCATTTTGTTGAAAAGGGTTGCTCCAGCACTCCTGAGGAGGCAAAACCTTTCTGAGCTGGATTCTTTTTGCAACAAAAGAGCTGTGATAGCTTTAACTTGATGGCTTAGGTAGCTTTCCAGCTGCTTTGTTCTCATTCAAGTGGTGCGAAGTGGTCAGAGAGATGCCACTTGATTTCCAGTTGGACTTCTTCAGGAGTCGACTGCCAGCCATTGGATATTGTTAAGCTTTTATCTGTCAGATTAAAAAGTGTGCTACATTAAAGTGTGATGTTATTTGCTCTTGCAGTTCACCATAACCTACCAGCTGCCTGAACAGCACACGCTTATCAGAGCTTGTTTGATTCTAGACGCACTCAGCCAAACTCCTCAGTGGCATCTATTCTCCCCAAACCACTAAGAATATCCAGTGACTAATGCTTAGGGCTCCAGGTTAATGTTAAGTAACTGTTTCTACTTCTGACAAAAACTTCCTACGTGACCTAGTGGACACATAACCAAACCTGTTCTTTTCTGCAATTTCCTCATTGGTAAAACAAGTAGAATAGTACTTCACCACTTGAGAAGTTTATACTTACGAACTCCCCCGAGATATTTCAATGGAAGGAATAAAAAGGTTTCCAAGTACTACAGGATTGTTATTATTTCTGCTTTTGTCAAAGACACAACTACCTTCAATTTATTTGAATCTCAAAAAGTAGGAAAAATTGACCACTGAAAGCAATGAGTGTTCAGAAGTTTGGAACAATTTTCTCATTCCTCTTAGTTTCTGCTGTCTCAGAAAACAGCTAATTTGCTTTAGGCCCTCTGAATCCTTCTCTATCATCTTTGCTTGTTTGACTCCCCTCTCTTTGATCCAATAGTTAATATGTGTCAGCTGAGAGATGATTTCTTCCCCAAAGGCCCATGTGTGACATGTCACCTGAACAGGAATTTCAATTTCAATGTCCTGCAATTTTGTGCCATGTCTGAGATGATTCTCACCATGTCCCTGTAAGAAGAAATACCAACTTGGGTATCATCAGCAACTCCTTGACAGTTTTTTTTATTACCCTTTGAAAACATTCTCATGTCATGACTGTGGATGAATGTGGTCAGGATGAATATGGTCCCTTCTATGCCTGCAGAAAGGAGGGCTCTTGGGGAAGGTTGACCTAATGTATGTGAACACTGGTGCTGTTGGACTTACAGGAGTGGAGATTTGTTCAGAGCTAGCATACTCTGTTCTTTTGCTGCTAGTTACACATTTATTAGGCATACATGTGCTTATCTAATTCTGAGTCTTGGTTTAAGGACTGAAAAATATTTACCTGTGGTGGGGTGCAGCTTATGCATAGCCTTAATTTCACTCTGGAGAACAGGCCTTTCAGCTATGGATCTGAGGTGGAGCTAAGCTTTAGGGACAGTCACAGAGCTCAACCAAAACTTTCTCCCATCCCCTCCTCTTCTCTGCCTCCCCCTAGATGACATAGTTCAAGAGGTTTGGCTTCAGGGTTCCTATTCCTCCTGTTAAAACACCAAATCCCTGGAATCTGTGGTATATACCTTCTTTATTATGAGATCATCAGTTGTTGGTTGGATTAGTTCTGTGATCAAGTTCAGAGGAAAAGCCTTTAGGAATATCAGTTTTTTCTTTCCTCCATAGTCCTGCCTCTTTGGCATGGGTGCTCACAGCAATTCCCACTAGTAGCAATAGCTATTGAATAGGGGTTTTTTCTCTCCTTAATGCTACTTCAGCAGCACAAGGTCAATGCTTCTTTCCCTCTGGTTTTCCCACCTCAAGAGAGTAACATTTTTGAACAGCAATCCCCAGTGTTTAGAGCTATGATGTCCCCCAATCCTGAAGCTCATCTTTGCTACTAAGAACAAAACTGTATTCTCCATAGTGCAACATGCCCGTGGTATTAACCCCGTAACCCGCTGAGCTCCCTTCGCCATCTGCAAAAATAGATCTGGAGTCTGTTTACAAATCATAGTGATATTCCCAGGAACGCTGCATTGTAAAACAACAGTTTGTCTTGAATGCATTTTGATTTTTCAAAACAGTTTTATCTTGAAAGCAATCCTGTAAGCCTTATCAGGCAAAGCTCTGGTTCCAATGCATCCGTTTGCTGAATTAAACAGCGCTAAACATTTAACATTCTAAATGAATTAGGCTGGGAGATGTGAAGAAAGCTGAGCTTTAAGATGAAATGTAGGACAAACTCAAAAGGATGTTTTGCCTGTTTCATTCAGCATTAGTATCTTGCCTATAGGCCTCCCTTTGAAATAATCTGTGAACATGGTTCCCATATAATTAGCTGAGCAGTGAGTTAGGTGTTTAAAAATATTTTTTCAGGTGCTTTTTTGTATTCATGATAGCTTCTCAACACCAAAAATCAATCTCAATCAAAGCTGCTACTGAGTTTATCATAAATTATCATGAAAAGGTTTTCGACTGAGTAGATGGTTAATTACTATCTAATTTGAATAATTTTGCATATTAATGAGAAATGAATGAAAATCATTTTTAGATTTTTAACTTCAACTGAGAAACCCATGGAGATAATGTCCCCCTTTTAAGATGCATGTGATCCTGTTACTAAAGGAGACTGAGAATTTTTTTCATTTACCAACTTGTTTTAAATTGATTAATGGATTAGCGTTTTTGTCATTAATAAACTATATCCAAATGAAAGACAAGTTCATTATTTGACTGTGTGGCCTTATATCTGCTGCCAGAAAAAAAGTAACTGACTGAAAACAGATTAAGGCTTTGCTTAGGGAGGATGCAGCCTGGCACAATCCTTTGTAAATGCCAGAAGGCCAGAAAACTGCAAAGTTATGCAGGGCTGGTTTGAGGTAGGTAGCAATTCACATGCGTTGCTCTATGAAACACGAAAAGCTAACACAGACACAACCCCCTTTCTTCTCAGCACCCACACCTAACTGTGGGTGGGAGAGATCCCTGCTTATGGAAAATGAGGGCTGCAGCCCTCCATACTGCAAAAGGCCAAAGAGCTATTTTGCCATTGCAATTTCAGCCTGGCAAGTGGAGCAGTCTTTGTTCTTTCAGCAGGCTTCTGCAAAAAGGGAAGGACCAAAGGAGCCTTGGTGGCACCTCATCCTGTATTGCTCTGCATTCCTTTTATAACTGTTTTATAACTGTTTACAGGGAAATTGGCTGTCGTGGGCAGAGAGAGATTGACTTCACTCGTAAGAGAGAAATAATGAAATATTTATTAAGGTGAAACAGAAATTTAACAAAATTAATAGTGAATGCAACAGTGTTTTACGAGGTTCGATGCCAAGGTACACTTGTGTATTTACTGCATAAAGGACGGGGTCAGACAAACTGTCAGGGAGACCCTCCCATTGAGTCACGAGGTTCTTGCTTTCTAAACTCCTTCTTAGAGAGGAGTCTGGGTGCGACTGGATCCAATCCTAGTCTCAGACTTGGTCAACGGTTTATGTCTAAAGGATTATATATGCGCAATCAATCCCTTATGTTACTTAGCTAAGATTTCAANGTTGGCCAAGTGACCACTGCCCTGTTGCCCCACTGGATCAAGCTAGTTCTACATATGCAGTGGGAGATGTGAGACTCTTGGTCTCTTCTCCCAAGTTGCAGATGATAGGACAAGGGGTAATGGCTTCAAGTTACGCCAGGGGAAGTTCAGGTTAGATATTAGGAAATANGTTGGACTAGATGATCTCAAAAGGTCCCTTCCAACCTAGGTGATTCTGTGATTCTGTGATGATTCTGTGACTCAAAACATAAATTGGCCCAGCAATGGAGTATAAGGCCACTGGTAGCTGGGAACTGTTAATGGCAATAGATCGGGCACTTTGCAAACTTTCTGTGTTGTGTGTTGTCCTTTACTACACATAAGGCCTTTGGGCAGGTGACAGTCTCTTTGCAAGGTACCTAGAATAGCATAGCCCTGCTTCACAATTGCATGGTTCTCTGCAGACTGCAGAGGTACAAGGAGTAAATACGCGTCAAATACAGACACCGCTGTATAGAACCACACACTTGTTCAGGGATGTCTAGTTAATACTGCATCTATTAGGACTTGGTTTTCTGGGATTCCTCCTGTCTGATTTTCAACAATGCAGTATTTAAATATGAGCAGAAGGAACTCGCAATGAGAATGAAAGATTGTACATTAAAAATGAGCATGCAGTGCACTCTTAGAATAAATAATTAATTGCTAGAAGATATCATTGAAGCCTAAGGAGTAACATTTGTATAAATATAGCCAGACTATCCAAATTTCTAATGGCAAAAATTTAAAGGCAGGAGGAAAAAATTTTGTAGAGAAATAAATGATCCTGCTTCAGAGCATTGCCAGACATTACCTCAAGTGAGTTAGGGAGCAGCTACACATGCCCATTATGGTAGAGACGTTTGGCTGCTTGTCTTCCTGCAGCAATTGGTAACAACCCTTGTCAATAACAGATTACTAGATACTAAGCACACCAGTCCCATGGTCTGCCCAGTCATACGTAACTATTTTTCAATTGTTTTTCTTCACTTTGATGAAATGGGAAGGTAAAATTACACGCATTCTTTCATAAACCCTGGGACCTTATAGGGTTATGATACTTACTCCTAATTGCAAGGTAAATTGTGCCAAGTCCAAAAGGAGTTTGAACGTTCCTAGAAGCAGTTTCTTAAAGTACTTGTTGTGATAACTGAATTTGCACAAAATAACAGCAGTTTAAATTTTCAAAATGGAACAGGGTATTTATCATATTTTTCAGTCTTCATAATAATAAGCATATAACTACATCTACCTAAAAGTTTAGTACATATAGGTTAATGTGAAATGTAAGAAAAACTGTAGGGAGATGATGGACTATTTTGGAGTCAGTTATGATCCTTGCTACTATCCTTTCCTTAACTTGGTTCAAATTTTTGCAGTACTTTAAATGTTGTTTCTGATGTATGCAATGTTTTGGGGATTAGCATTTTTCTATTTTGGAAAAGACTCTCACCTCCATTCCCCTCCATACCCTGCTTCCTTATTTTTACTTCTAGGAACAACTACCATGTGTACAGCTAAACCAGGGTTTGGTTGGATTTATCTTGGGAGACCTCTAAGGATGAGCTGTGGACCTCAGACTGTACCACAATTAAAACCGTTATGTCAGTGTGTCAAAACACTGAAAAAGTGAAGATGGGACCTCTGTATCACAAGAAACTGGTTAATTAACACAATTTCTTTGGTATGACAGTATTTTTTCAGGACATAGAATAAAATACCTGTACAAAATAGATTCTGAAATGAATCTATTTTGCAAATTCTGAAATGAATCTATTATGTGAATTTAGTAATGATCAGTATGCTTCTCTTCCTCTCTAGCAGGGCACCTATATATCCAATTACACCCAAATATCATTGCAATCTGTGTACTAGTGCTGATAAAAAAATCTTAGCAACTATATCTCTTAACAATATGTAAGAACTCTTATATTTTACCAGAGTACAAGCTAATATGCATGTGACTGGCAAAATATTCTACTCTTTTTCCAGCATTAAGCTGTATTTTACAGATGCTTATATTAATGTATCTCTCAAAAAGTATTTGGCCCAGCTCTTACAGTCTTCATTCAAAAATTTCAAAAGAAGTTCTCCTTAAGTTTTGATTGCCTGTTTAAGTCAGTAATTTTTTCCCTAGGAACACTATTTCAACAAAAATAACCTTCATCTGCAGAAGATGCTTGCAAATGGCATGAAGTTCAACCACGCCAAGTGCAGAGTCCTACACCTGGGACGTGGCAATCCCAGGCACAAATACAGGTTGGGCAGAGAATGGCTGGAGAGCAGCCCTGAGGAGAAGGACTTGGGAGTGCTCATGGATGAGAAGCTCCCCATGAGCCGGCAGTGCGCGCTGGCAGCCCAGAAACCAACCCCAGCCTGGGCTGCAGCAAAAGAAGTGTGAGCAGCAGGGCCAGGGAGGGGATTCTCCCCCTCTGCTCTGAGCTCCTGAGACCCCACCTGGAGTCCTGTGTCCAGCTCTGGAGTCCTCAACATAGAAAGGACATGGAACTGTTGGAACAGGTCCAGCGCAGGGCCACCAAGATGATTAGAGGGATGGAGCACCTCTCCTATGAGGATGGGCTGAGAGAGCTGGGACTGTTCAGCCTGGAGAAGAGAAGGCTCCAGGGAGACCTGAGAGCAGCCTTCCAGGATTTGAAGGGAGCTCCAGGAGATCTGGGGAGGGACTCTTTGTCAGGAAGTCTAGTGACAGGACGAGGGGTAATGGTTTTAAATTGGAAGAGGGGAGATTTAGATTAGATATTAGAAAGAAGTTCTTTGCTGTGAGGGTGGTGAGACACTGGAACAGGTTGCCCCGAGATGTTGTTGATGCCCCATCCCTAGAAGTGTTTAAGGCCAGGCTGGATGGGGCATTGAGCAACCTGCTCTAGGGAGAGGTGTCCTTGCCCATGGCAGAGGGGTTGGAACTGGATGATCTTTAAGGTCCCTTCCAACTCTGACCATTCGATGATTCTATGATTCTAAGACCTGCAGGTGTGGTTTGTAAATCATATCAGTGAATTTGGTCGATAGGTCTCTAAGAAACAATGAAGCCGCGAGATCAGAAGATGTGTTAGCACCTTTAAGTCACCGTGCATGTATGCACAGAACTTGGCACATGCTGCTGATCTGAAGTTACTCTAATAAACTATTATATTCAGGTTTTCTGGCTTCTTACATTGGAGAAGCGGCTCTACAGCTTTTACATTTTCTGGTGAGTAAAGTATTTGCCATCATCAGAAACATCAACAGAAGGTCAAACTGACTGCAGGAGAATTGTGTGAATATTTTTGCAGCTTTCATTAGCAAAATTATTTTAATTAGTGAAGCCCAAAGTAATTGAAGGAGAAGGTCATTTTATTTGTTTAGGATCAATGCCTCCATCACCATCCTGGTAGAATAGATTTCTCCAGTTGTGAGGACTAAGTCTAATCTGTTGTAAATCAAGAATAACTCCACTGAGGTAAAATAGAGCCCCTCTACTATAAAACTTGAATCCTGCTTGAGCACTGCTTGAATGGTGAAGAATGAAGCTTGATGTCTGTTCACATTTACCCGATCCCTTTCACAGGCAGTTTGCCTCTCAAATAGTCTTTGGACTATTTGGACCTATAGGACCAACTGCAAAGTATAACACATCTTTAAGTACACATTGATATGAGATGTCTGTCTGTTATATCCAAGACATTATATGAGTGAAGTAGGGCACTGACCTTGTTACAGCTGTGAGCTGCTCACCTTATAACCACAAGCTGGCAAATTTCTTGCCAGCACGATGATTCTACCAAGTTGTAGTAGAGGGCAAAGGTATTGCAGGCTCCTTCGCACTACTACTGAATATAAAAATTTGATCATATATTTTCCATATACCTAGTTATTTTTTCAAGAAGACCACTCATAGGTAGAATGAGAGAAGTAAAGGCAGCCAAAAGTGTTTGCATTACATTTTCTTTCATTTTGTGATGTTTTCACCTCTCCACTGTGTCATAGGTTCATGCACAAATTTCCATTGCATCTTTTTCTGAACTTCTCTCTTAAATGGCACAGCTCTAACTTCAGACTCAGTCATAAGAAAGGCACTATTCCTAGAAGCTAGTGAAATTTTTAAAATTATCAGGGACAGGGACCACTCATGAAAATTACCATGCACCAAGGAGCCAGGCATTTAAAATAAAACAAACACAAATAATTTTAGGCTTCTTCTATATTACATGAATTCATAGAGTAATGACCAAACTGTGGCACACTGTCACTTATATTGAGTGTAAATTTTATAGTAGTTGCAGTGAAGTCAATAGCATTTCTTTGGACTTACAAAGGTTACTGAATGTCAAATTCTGCTTTCAGGCTGAGAACAAAATAATTCTAAAGATATACTGAGAGCATGATCCTAATTTGCTTCAGCAGCCTTTGGCCTCTTTGTCATATAGAAACCCAGGAAATTACAGAAACTTCAGGTTTGTGTTCCTTTTAAAGACTGGACGATTTTTCAAAGACCATCTGAGGAAGCAGAATGTGTACCAGTTAGGCACTGGCCTGATTTTGAAGGCCTGGTGGATATGCATACCCTCAACTGGAACCAGGAGTGTTCGCTTGCTTAACTGGAACTGGGTGATCTTCATTTCCTTGACTAGAACTGCCTACCTCAGGGCAGGCAAAATCCTCCCTCTGCATCCTGCTGTGCCCTGAAGTGCACAGGCTTGACATACTTTAAAATGACAAAAACTTCCTGAACTCAAACAGGACTCAGCCCAGGGCTAGCTGTTGAGACCGTGGAGGTGTTCCGCCTCATTTCAACAATTAGTGGATTATCCTTATGCTGTTTGATTATCTTTGCTATAGCCTTGCGTGCATTACTGAAGTCTAATTCCCGCCGATTTCAATGTGTAAGATGCGCTTTTTGTTTTAATGATGACTCTGGAATCTGGAATTAACTATGCCAAATGAGGTTGTGCGTGGAGGTCCAAGTTAATTTCTGTTTAATAGAAATAAGTACAGGTGAGTCTCCCACAGGAAAACAGGGTCTGCAAGATCACTTGGCATGCTGAGAAGTGGATGATGCTTTTATGCCAAGCCTAAATGGTGGGCAGGATTACAGGCGTTTTGGAAAGGTATTTTGAATTTGCATATGTTCAGATCAGATAGCCTAAAACAAAATTCCTTGAGAAACAAGAGTCATAAAAAGGAATTGAAAGCATGAAAAGATGTTCCTGTGTCTCTTCAAGTTGAAGTGAAATACCATAGCTGTGCTCTTATGGCCAAAAATAGACTGCTGTTTAAAACGTATGCTGGTAGAAGTGTGTTTTGGGATGACCCTGCTGGCTAATCCTTCAGATGCACCCACAGCTTTGAAATTCCGGTAGCGCATACTTAAATGCATTGTGGGCATGCTTGCACCTCCAGCTATTCTGTCTGCCTTTGCAGGAGCAATGTCAAGCAGAGAAGACCTTGTCCATTGTCTCCAGCTGCAAGGACAGACAGGAGTTGTACGCTGACTGAGTTCATTAGCTGGGCAGACTGCCTGCAGGAGACAAGCAGACACCAGCGACAAGGTCTCAGTGGCAACTTTGAATTCAGAGCATTCCTGGGACAGTTGTGGCAAAAATCAGGTAACCCACACTGTTTTCTGCACATGCACAAAGGAAGTGGGTATGTTATACCACTTGCCTACGGAATAGATACCATAGCCAGAGCTTTAGCTTTTCAGCTTAATCCATGAAGTCTCAGCTAAAATGCCAGCCATCACAAAAGGCGCTTCTGATAGTTTCTTTGCTTCTGAAACGAGGTTGCTTTTTGTGGAAAAGCAGTGTCCAATAACACGAGTTTGTTGGATGAATTATGTCTTGACACTCGTCCAGGTAAAGCAGCAGAGATGACAGATAGTTTGGCAGAAGAGGTACCGTTAGCATATGAAAGGATATCTATAACATATGGGCATCAATATATATTTGTGGATTAATACATAGCTATTCTTCTGAAAAATAGGTTTTAAAATTGTCCTTTCTGCTTAAAAAGTCAATGAAGATTTAATTTTAAACCCAAACATACCTAGTACATATGTAAGAGAGATCCCAGAAAAAAACAGAGGACGCCAGATGAGAATACAGCCAGTACTTGTCAGTGTAACCATTAACCACAATGGATCAGGGCCAGTTTACACCACCTGAGAATCTGGCCAATAACAGCTATTTAACATGTACTGTCTTGCATCTTTTGTGATATTTATTTTTAGTAAAATAAGACCCTGGTTTATTACAGGGGTGAGTCTTAAATGAACACCTAACACCTAATGTTCTTTTTCAGGTTTTTTTTTAATGCAGAAATTATTTTCTAGTATGTAGAATAAGGCGGCTATATATACAGTACCTTAGAATCTTATGTATTTCCATGGATTTTAGATTTTCTTATCTATTTATATCCTAATTATATGACTAGTTTTGTAAAGTTGTACTTCTCGGGTAAGATGTTCCAGAAATCAAAATAGTCAACATTAAACACCACAAGTACAGCTGCAGTTTTAAATATTTTATAATCCAATCAAATTGTTTGAGTAGTAATGCATTTAAATGTTGTTATGGAATCCCCTCTAGACTTTTTAAAATGGTTACTCTGTTCTTGGCTTTGCTATTTATGAAATTCATATGGGATGACATTTTTAATAATAGAGCATTTGACTTACAGAGCAGCAATTCCTGCAGTGTCTCAGTATAATCTATAATTTTCTGACTGAACTTTCAGAGGGACACAAACACATATCACACTTTTATTAATGAACATATACATCTGTTGATGTTGCCATAATTGAAATGACCTTAAGTGAGAAGACCTACATAAGTCATTTAGCATTTTTTATGATGCTTGGGTGAAGATGCTGTACAGATGCAGTCTTGGGAAGCTGAAGCAGGAGTACAAAAGCTGTGCTAAAATGACAAAGGGAGGTTTAATTTGGAAAAAGGCACAAAGCAAAACACAGCCCACATATAATTAAGCAAAATCCGGTACTATAGAGCTGGACAGAAGAAAGCTATCAGGGATCCTAAATTACCTCTCCTCCCTAGAGAGGATGGCACTGTCAGGTCAGGGCTGTGCTAAATGCTGGGTAACATGAGGGTATTTGATTGCAGTTGCTTTTGCTGTACAGAGGTTGTGGATAAACTGAGGACATCGTTTTTGAGAGGCAAAAGTTGCTTAACCTTCTCAAGCACAAGTATGTGTCAGAAGGCCACTTATAAAACAGCAACCAGAGCTTTGGAAAGACAAAAAAACCAAACCCAAACCACCACCAACAACAGAACCAAACAAAAACCACCCAGACCCAAACCCAGCAAGCACTCACTCCTTTGCAGTTCATTTTAGGCTTTCTTCCACTGAAAGGCGTGGACAGAAGCCAAACAACTGCATGAAGCTGGGGCAAAATGTTGCAAAAGGACTGGTGGGAGGCAGAACTGCTCTGGGTTCAGGCCAACAGAGCCCAATTCATCCACCCTGGGCATCCTGTGCCCCAGCAGTGGGAGACAGGAGTATAGGAAGAGCACAACCAGGGAGCCTTCAGTCTCCTCCTTCCCCTGCCTGTAAAACCAGTGCGTTCAGCCAGAGCTGTAGATGTCAGCTTCCTCTTCTTAAGGTTTGTAAGTGCTCCTTGCTGAGCTCTCACAGATGTCTCCTGCATTAGAGGCTGTGCTGTGTGTCATGGTTTAGGCTGGACTGGCCACTAAACAAATGACAGATGCTCTAACCCCTCTCTCCTCCCAGAAGAGATGGGAGAGACAATAAGGGAGAGAGACTTATGAGTTGAAAAGAAACTAAAACTACTTTAATGAAATATGAAACAAAAGCTCTTCACAATAAAAAGAAAAGATAATGATATTAATAAGAAAATAATGAAATACGTACAATATTTACAAAACCAAAACTGAGTTCCCAGAATGATGATCACATCACTGGCAGGCACTGGCAAAGTCCCAGACTGAACTCAGCAGTGGACGGGAAGTGGATTCAAGAGCTGGATTCAGGAATGCATGGATCAGGATCAAAAGCAGAGGAACAGGCAGAACAGAGCAAGTCTCTCTCAGGCACCAGCCATTGAAGGAGTGTTAACCATTTTATACCAAGTGTGATGCAGATGGGATGGAATACCCCATTGGTTAGGTTAGGGTCACCTGCCCTGTTTGCTTTTCCGCACATGTACCACCCCTCTATGTATCTCCGGTTCTGACCCTTGAATATGGCACATAGCAAAGTTAGATAACCTTGGATGCAATTAGTATAAGCAGTACTGTCTCTGCATACCATCCCTTAGTATTCAATATAAACATCAGATGTTATCTGCTATAAGCAGGCAATGTCCCTTCCAGTATCTGAAGGGAGCCTACAGGAGAGCTGGGGAGGGACTCTTTGTCAGGAAGTCTAGTGACAGGACGAGGGGTAATGGGTTTAAATTGGAAGAGGGGAGATTTAGATCAGATATTAGGAAGAAGTTCTTTGCTGTGAGGGTGGTGAGGCACTGGAACAGGTTGCCCAGGGAAGTTGTTGATGCCCCATCCCTGGAAGTGTTTAAGGCCAGGCTGGATGGGGCTTGGAGCAACCTGCTCTAGGGAGAGGTGTCCCTGCCCATGGCAGGGGGGTTGGAACTGGATGATCTTTAAGGTCCCTTC
This sequence comes from Thinocorus orbignyianus, assembly GCA_013400375.1. Taxonomy (NCBI): domain Eukaryota; kingdom Metazoa; phylum Chordata; class Aves; order Ciconiiformes; family Thinocoridae; genus Thinocorus; species Thinocorus orbignyianus. The sequence continues at coordinate 113,871 of VXBW01006208.1, forward strand.
CAACTCTAACCATTCTATGATTCTATGATTCTATGAATATGCTGTTAGTTTCAGAGGGTTCAGTCAGTTAGATGGGACTTAACGGAAAAGTAGTTACTGAAAAGAAAATTTGTTTGTTCTGTCCCAAACCAGGACGCTGTGAAAAGCCCCAGCCGGGAGTGTGGTATTTCCTGGGCTGCCCTATGGCAAGGGAAGGATGATCCAGGATGTACACATGAGCACAGACATCCTGGATGTGCATCCTGAGAACCACAGAAGTGTATGGAATGACTTTTCTAATGGTTATGGACAAACTAGATGTTCATGTGGGAAGAATCAGCATATGTGACTCCATTGACTTCAGGAGCATAAGCAAAGATAGCACTGCTGATGGTTTTCATTTGCCAGTACTGTGGGAAAATTTGACTGGAAGTTTTGATCAGAAAAACTTAGAAGAGAGAGCCTACAGGTGGAGGGACAGATCCTGCTCCCTTATGCACAGTTGTAAATCTTGCTACATGAAAGCTCTGGAGCTACTCCAGATTAACTGAGCCTGGAATCAGGCCCTGTGGTGCCTGAGTTACTTCAGACTGTTATTAATTTGAAGAGAGAAAATGAATTCTTGTTAAGGGAAATAAGCAGTCTTTATTAATAATAATTAGAGAGGGAAGACATTAGTTTTGATATATTGGCTTAATTTGGTAAATAGACAGATCAGTAAAAAATAGAATTAATAATTTTACAAACTGGTAAACATTTTCTGTAGTTTAATATTAATTGTGTTTAAGTGTTTCCTTAAAACTGTGTGTTGCTCCTGCAGTAGCAGCTTCACCAGTGAGATGTCTGAGCACCCCTGCTTAGTTGCAAAGTCAGGCACCTGTTTCAGTCCTTAGTAATCCTTCAGTCCTTAGGATCCCCAAAGGCCACCCGTCTTTGTGATCAGAAAGGCAACACCACCACAGTGTATGAGTGTCACCAGTGGCTGGGATGCTACATAATTTGTTTGTGTGCCACTGCACTTCTTAGGAGCTGTTGCTCAGGTTTTATTTCTGTCTGTGCCTTTTGTTCTCGTTTCAAGGTGTGTAAAAATGGTATGCACTTGTTCTGGTTTTGGCTGGGATAGAGTTAATTATCTCATAGTAGCTGGTGTGTGGCTATGTTTTGGATTTGTGCTAGACAATGCAGAGATGGTTTTGTTCCCCCTGAGCAGTGCTTAGAGTCAAGGCCTTTTCTGCTCCGCACACCACCCTGCAGGGTGCAGACTGGGAGGGCACAAGAAGTTGTGAGAGGACACAGCTGGGACAGCTGACCCCAACTGACCAAAGGGATATTCCATGCCGTGTGATGTCAAGCTCAGCATATAAAGCTGGAAGGAAGAAAGAAGGTTGGGGACATTTGGGAGTGGTGGTGTTTGTCTTCCCAAGTAACCATTACATGTGATGGATCCCTGTTTTCCTGGGGATGGCTGAACACATGCCTGCCGATGGGAGCTGGTGAATGAATTCCTTTTTTTGCTTTGCTTTGTGTGGGGCTTTTACTGTACTTATTAAACTGTCTTTATCTCAGCCTATGAGTTTCCTCACTTTCACTCGTCGAGTTCTCTCCCCCATCCCAGCGAGGGGGAGTGAGTGAGTGGCTACATGGTGCTTAGTGCCCAGCTGGGGTTAAACCTATTATTGCAGTACCACTTAAAGGCATTCTAGGACCTGAAGACTTTGTTTTTGTGTATGTGTAGATTGCAAAATTTAGGAGAGGGGGAAAAGAGGCTCAGGATGTGTGTGCCAGCAGCACATTTGAGTCCCTTTGCTGCCATTAAACCTCAAGTCCTCTGAACCACCAATGTAATTGTTTTTTCACTAGCTGAAAGGGAGTGGTGACACTGTCACCACCATCCCTTTTGGAAGATCTCACTGGTGCTTTGCATTCCCATCTAATTGCCCTAATCTTCTTACTCTTGACTTTTGGTGGGATCACAGCACAGGGTAAGAAATGGCTGCAATCCAGATTATTATTTAACAAAAGCTAAGTGGAAAAAACACCAGTATGAAATTTTACCAGAAGCCATACACTAATGTACCAGGATTATTGTGTTCTTCATAGTCAGAATGATTGTATGTAATTTTACATGTAATGTTCTTTGAACATATGGTTTATAACATAAAAATCCCTTCATTTTAATTGACACAATAGGCTAGAATGGCTATTTTTCCCTTGCCAAAGTACTTGTTACGGTCTGTATCACCTATAATATGCATTCTGTAAAGCTCCTAACTAGGTATTTGAATGCTAGAATGCAAAAAAATTGCTATTTATGAGACCATGAGACCACCTAGTGGGTCAATGATTTGCATTTTAAAAGTTCGTTAATATACTAAGATCGTAATAACAATGTTTCATCAGATCAACGTTCATCTCATTCTTGTAATAAATATCTTTTTAAAATGTCATTTATGTTAAAATAGAGGACCAAACAAATGTCTGTTTTTGTGACTCTCAGGTTGCTCTAATTGAAAGTTTAAAGGACACTGGGCAAAGCATTTTTATCCCACCAGTGGATAAAATATTTTTTTCCTTCCATTGTTTTTAAGAAACCACTAGAGGCTTGAAAATAAAATCTGTTTTCTTATCTAATCCTCTTTTTTTCCTTCATGGACACATACTGGTTCACTATTGTAAGGCTGCTTATGAGTGCTAGTCTGCCTGGCATTGATTTTTTTTTTTCCCCTCCATATTTAGGAGTAGCAGTACTGCGTTGTTTGGGAGAAAATACAGATATAAAGAACTGTGTGGTTTTTCATACATATTACAAACAAATATAAACTTTCTTCTGACAACCTTACACTAGCTTTTGTGCTCCACACCCCATCCAGATTTCACATCGAACTATTTTATATCTCTATCCCTGTCTTTAGTTGATGTAACCTTGATCAGAAAATCTTTTCCTCTCAACTCTGTGTTCATTTTGATCCATATTCTTTTCTCTTCACAGAAAAAGATCATAATAATAATAATAATAATAATAATTCATCTGGCAGATATGTTATGTTATGATACTTGTTTTTGGTCTGTTTCAGCACCACAGCATGGAGGAATTTACTTTAGACTCCCTTTCATTAAAGTTTAATCACAAAGGCATATACAGAGTTACGTGAATGCCTGCATGACTTGTCTGAAATATAGGTTAATTAAGCAGGCTAAATATACTTTACAGAGCAGAACAATAGAGCATACCATTCTACAATTGAATTCAGAAGATTGAGACAAAAGTGATCATCGCAGCACTTGCACCAAGCTTCCCCAGGCCTGTTCTGAACTTTATACAACAGCATAGACTAGTGGCAAGAGGAAAGATTGTAAGCAGGATGCCTTTGCAGCCTCTTGTCTTCGGGGATGTCACCCCTCTCAGACTTCAGCTACAGCAAGAGCCTGGTAACCTGTAACTGTGGAAACAGGTCCTTTAGGGATTTTGTAAAATACGAATGTAAATGATAACTACCTTAATTATCTAAAGCTACTTTCTGTTGACTAAGTAAGCGGGAAAAAAATCTCTCAGCTAATGAAATAGCTAATGAAAATAACATGTTAGCAGTTACCTAAACTCACAGAGTGAGAAGCAAGTCAGGGCATTTCCTTCCCTTTCGTTTGACCATGGAATACTCATATGCAGTTCAACGTATTCTCTTTATTTTTTTTTTTTTACAGTATGATGTTTTCCTGACTATATTGGCGTAAGTGTTCTATTGTGTAATCTGAGACAACTCTAACCATTCTATGATTCTATGATTCTATGATATAAGTGAGGTGGGGAGGCAATAATAAGCTTTTTTTTATTTTTTTTTTTTTTTATTTTTTTAGGGCAGTTTTATTTCATCTACCTCCATTTATTTCCATTTCTCAGTGGGTCCCAGTTTGTTTGTCAGTGCCTCCAAACCCACAGGACAAGCAGACTGAATGTAAAGAGGGTTTAGCTGCACTTAATTCAATGGGTTTTCTTCTAAATAATATCTGCCTAGGAGAAAGTTCAGCAGGTCTCTGAAGAAGCAAAACTCCTACTGATTTCAAGAGGGGCTTGCTCAGTGACAGAATGCAGTGTTTGGCCCCAGGAGCTGTAGCAACAATTTATTTACGCTTAGTGCAATAGAGATTCCTGCCAGATTTTCCCTGCAAATAGAACAAGACCACACATAGGATGCTAGGGAAACTAGCTTCTGTTTTGCAAGTGTCTGCATTATGGGTTTTGGCATTTTGCTTATCCATTCCTGTCCCCCTTATACAGTCATTCACACTTACACAAAGTGGATATAAAATGTGAAGGAAAACTTGCAGTCATATTCCACACCTTTTCTACTGTTACTGATAACTAAATGAGTTCCAAAACAATGAAAAATCTCAGTGTCAGAAAAGACCAACTTGTCAAACCTACAATAACGCTAGTACAGATTTGGGGTAAATCTTCTGGACTTTCCTACTGCTTAATAGATAAACCAGAGAGTTTTACACAAAGACCTGATGTTGTTACCTGATCCACCTCTGGACTTTAGAAGAATTCATTCTAGCCATTAGTAGAAATTGTCCTGTCTTTTAGTCTGGCCTTATATGTCAAAGTGTCCCAGATCCCTTCATCCCATCTAGGGAACTGTAAGCACATAGCATGTGTGAGATGGGACACTGCACATGCTGCTGAGCACTGCTGGGCTGCTGCTGGTCCTGGGAATGGCCAGCTGGGCTGGCAGTGGGCCGTGTTGCTGGAACTGGGAATGCCTTGGGTGATGGATGGCATTTACAATGGTGTTTTTCTCCTTGTTTAGTAACTTGGGCTCTGTCTCATGCAAACTGTATCTATAGCAGAGCTGGTATGGTTGAGACAGGTCAGGTGCCAGGTTGTGAGCAGAGGAAAAAAACTGGTTTGTAATGTTGACAAGAGGGAGATGAAGCACAATGAGTATAAGATGTCTATGATCTTCAGTTAAAGGAGGAGTCAGGCAGTTGTAGAAGAGTCCAGCAGTGGAGGTGGAGGGAGAACTGAACGCAGAGAGGTAGAGGGTACAGGCAATTTTCCTTGGCTTGGCTTTGGAAAAGCTAGTGTAGCAGACAGCTGAGTGGGCCAGGTATTAAATGATGACTATTTTCATTTTGGATTTTTTTCCCCCTGCTAATAGGAGTAGAATTTGACTGCTTTGACTCAAAGGACTACAACTGATTAGTGATAAATTAGGATCAACTTGTAGAACTTAACTAAATTTTTACAGAATTGCTCTGAATTAAAACGCTGGACAATCTGGCCTAAAAGGTAAGGAGTTGGTCCTGCTAAGGTGTTGGACTCAGCCTTTCTAAGCAGTAAGGTAAAGACATTCAGTTCTGATCACTCTGTGACTAGGCTGTCCCAAAACAGGTGATTGTGTCTGCAGTTAACCATGGGGGAAAACTGCATTTGCGAAGAAAACAGAGGACCTTTAAAATCTATGTCCCCTAGCAGGCCTGTGGGGGCTTTATTGAATCCTACAATTGAACTGGTGACTTCATTCTGGGAGTGGCCAACCAATGCCCCTCTGCAGATGAACATTGAAAGTCCTGTGTGGCTCAAACTTACGGGGCTCAGATTGTACAACCCAGATTCCCGAGAAAAGGAGATGTCTGGAGCAGCTCTCAGGTGGCTCATGATGATGGTTTTTCCCAGTGGGTTGTTTGCTGTGGCAGGAGATACTCATTAGTCGATGTCTGCCCATCCTCTCTGCCAGTCCAGGGAGATAGCATTTGCCTAGATATCTCTCTTGAACTGCCTGAAAGCCATGTGTGACAAAAGAAACCATCCCTGCTACCTCCTTTCCTTGCTATTTAAAGTATCACAAGAAGTTCGAGAGAGATCTTTTCTTATAATCTGGGGTTTTTTTACCCACTCTGATGCTTTGGGATATGGTCTGCAGATGTTGCATGCAGAACGTAAGTTTGTAATGAAGAATTTCTTGAAAGTTAGTAGGAGTTACGTACTTATGAGATCAAATACATAAATGTGAGCATAGTATTCTTTGCTCAAAAAAACTGATCACAATTTGAACAGTAACTCAGAAAAAATAGCACTTTCTGAATTACAAAGAGAGAAAAAGGGTGAAAGATTTGGAGGGCAGAAGGACCATAGGGCCAGGTATTTTTCCATTTGCTAGTGCTAATACTGGTCTGTGACTCTGGATTATAAGAGATATTTGAATAGAAGACAAAAAAAAAAAAAAGACTATTTAAGGGTGACATTAAAGTGAGATTTGTAGCAATCCTTTCGATTATTCAAACATTTTCTGTCCCAGTGTCAGGAATCCTGTCAAAATTTAGCCGCCTGTTCTCAGCACTGGCTTTGCTCTGGCTCAGCTGCATAACCTTGGACAAGGCTGCAGTGGAAAGAGCTGTGTGAAAAGTGATGTTGGGGGTTTCCTCTGCTTTGCTCAGGAGCTGCTTTCAAACTCAGCCACTTGCCTGGCTTTAGCCCGAGCTATGCTGCAGCTGAGCCTGTGCTTGCCCAGGTACCTTGCTAATTCTGATCTCGACCCTTGACCTGCTGACTTGATGTCAGGATTCACTTGCCCTTTTCATTGTATGCTTGTCTGGCAATCAGTGAACTCTTGGCTGGTGCTTACTGTCCCAGTTACTGCCACAGGACCTTTTTTGGGTACTGTGAGACTGTGCATTTTCATGGTGAGGACACTGCCCTGCCCACTTTGCTGTCACCCTCAGTTCTTGGCTCATACTCTTTGAGGAGCAACCCACTCTTGCTGCTCCCTGATACTCAAATCCCTTGGTGCTAGGAATCCTTGTCTGTAGTAACGGCACACTTACTGCAGCCTGCTGTGCTGACAGAGCTATGTAATTACTGGTAAGTTCCTGAGAAATGCCTCCCCGAGTCAGAAGAGTGGCCCATCTATATCCTGCATCCACAGCAGTGAGAGCAGGAGGTACCAGTAATTCAGTTGCAGATTGAAAAGCACAAACCTGCCTCCATTCAAGTCTGTCGGACACAGACACCTAGAAGGTGTCCTCAGGTACACAGTTTGAGGATAAGAGTCTACTCTTCTAAACTGAAGAATACTGTGATCATGCCTAAAAATAAAGAAACAGCCAGAGGAAGGGAAAAAAAAAAAAAAAAAAGCATGTAAAAATATAGAAAGCAGAAGTAAGATAAGAACTGCAGGGCTCATGAAAGGGATATAGGAGAAAAAAAATACCGTATTTTCTGCCCTTACATCTTTATTTCTGCTCACTTATCACTCCCAGTTTTGCACATTCTTTTTTCTTGCTCCTTCTATATGCTTCTCTTGCTCCTTCCCTGGCATGATGTGATACACGGTAACTTAAAATCTTGGCACTCTTTTGAACTGCGAAGTTAAAGATTCTGAATGCTTTGAGTGGTAATAGCTGAAATATTCCATATTAGTGAAAGGTTAAACCTAGGTCACCAGTTCCCAAGTACCATTTGAAAGAAAATTAAAAATGCTCAGATTTGCTTACTTCTTAGTCTGCCAACTTCAGGAAACATGCAGAGTCAGTCTTTGCTGTGTGTCTCAGAAGTGAAGTGCAGAAAGAAGGCAGTAATAGGGGCTTTAAGTCCCTGTTTGTAACCCTCGTTTTATAGGGCAGGGTAACTTGTGCGAAATTTCTGTCTTGGGCATATATTGCTTCTTGCGTGATCTCAGTGTTAGCAAACAGGGTATTTTTTGTCTGGTACAGTGGTGCATTTGAGTTGTGAAGGTTACCTAGGGAATTTTGAACAGATGAAGAACTGTGGGGTGTTTTCCTCTTCTTTGATTGGCTGTGTCTACCTTCTAGGGTCTGGAAGGTGAGTGAAATCATCTATATATTAATTCTTTCATAAGGCATAAAAAATAATGATGATGATGTCATTTTTTTTTTCAGGACCAAGGGTTTCTCCACAATGGCTTATGCAATATGACTCTTACTCCTGTTTTGGGGAATTTGGGAACAATCTCCTCACTTTAGGACAGTTCTTCATCTTCTTGATGGAAGAGAATAATCATATTGCTCTCCTAGTCACTAGGTTGTGTCAGTCAGGTTTAACAGACATTTAGGTGGGTTTTTTGCTTCCTTTACTTATTTATCCACATATGCCTTTAAGTAAGTTAATTTTCTCACTATTCAGATGTCAACCAGTGAGTCACAAATCAATATCTGACCATGTAATTTTTTGGTGTAGGAAATGAGGCATGTTTAGGGGGTTACAGGAAAAGAATGACAGAAAAGGGCACATTTTAAAGTGAAGTTAACGCTCTGGAACTGGACAGATTGACATCAATCAATAAAGCACAAGGAGCTGCTCAACGGCTGTCGCTTAAGCCTCTTCTAGAATGACCATTTACAAGGGAAGGTCATTCAATTTTTTGTGCCATTGTATGTCTCAATCCTGCCTCGTGATACACGCAAACACTTTTCTGTGCAACTTCTCTGGTTCTCAAATTAACTATTAATGAAATGGCTATTGGATTACATTGGTATTTATTACCGCTGTGCTTCCCAGTTACTAGAATCTTGGAAATGATCCTTCCATACTATCATCCAGGTCATTACTGTGAATAATTAGAAAGCTGGGCTGTACCCTACTGGTAACCTCTTTCCACCTTGAAATAATCCCATTTACTTCCACTGTTTGTTTCTTGCCCTTCAGCCAATTTTCAGTCTATGTAGCCTGCCAGTTTTCTTCCTATTGTGTGAGTCTGCACCTTAGGCGCTAGTCTCCCATATGGAAATGTTTTCAGAAAATAAGAACTGAATTTCTTGTATCCAGTCTCCTGCTAATCATTCTGTGCTATACTACCATGCTTATATATTCAGAATTCCTTTCCTCTCCTGTGCTGAAAACAAGTGCCAAGCTATTTCATTGCTGGGTCCCTTTTCAGTGGGCTTGAATTGTCTCTTTATCTTCACCTTCATGTATTACTTCCAAATCACATCGCTGAACAGAGATTCTAAGTCCTTTCTATAATCATCTGTGGGCAAGGAACCCTCTAGATAGCTAACTGGGAGAATTCTGTGGTTAGAGAATGAGGTATCTGTTCTCCATCTTTGTGAAAATCTCTGAAGGGGCACTAGTGTTGCACCATCAGTATTTTTGCGGGATAAATGGGGGGATTTTGATTGTACAGAAAATTTAATTAGATTTAAGGCTAATTAAATTCATTTTTTCATATTAACATGTTCACAAATATTATTGCATCTCGTTAGATTTCATTCTTCTATCCTTACTGAACAATATTCAGTGGTAGTTTCAGATTACAATAAGTTCATTATGAAGATAAGGTGGAATTAGTGTAGGAAGCTCAGCTGGTTGAAGGGGTCTGTGCTTTAATTACTGCAGAGGGTGTGCATATTAATTACAACACAAGTGATATTTACTGTACCTCAGGAACATATGACAGGGTAAAGATACTGACAGCACCAGCTAATAAACTCAGTATGATAATGAGGAGAAAAGACCATAAAAATAGAAGGAAATAAAATTATTCATAAAGTATATTGATCCCAAAGTAAAGACATTAAGCTCTGATGAAGGGCAACAAAAGGGAAGCTCCTCACTTTATCAAACAAATAACCAAAGTAGAGAAATGTTAGCAGAGAGACAGATTGTCATTATACTGATCATGTGACCGCGCTCTAGAGAGTACATATGAGCAGTAAAATAGAAGATTTTTAAAATAAATCAGCAAAAAAATCAAGTCTTTACCTGCAGAATATCAGGTCACAGTGGTTCTTATGAGCTTGGGGGCTGGACACATTGCAAGGTAATGTTTGAAGAAGAGTGACAGGAACAGATCACTCTCTGGATGAGGAACTATCAACAGCTTCACAAAGAAACAACATGGCTAATTGGTTTAGGCTGTGATAATTGCTGCTGGGTTTTTTTCTGGTGGAGGGTTGTTGGTTTTTTTTTGGTTATTTTGTTTTGTTGTTTGTTTTGTTTTGTTTTGTTTTAAACTAATTTTGAAACAATTGTTTAAAATAATTTTTGTGTCACCTTACAGGCAACCTCTCATTCAACAGGTGGTTAAGCATATACCAAACATGAAATGGAGTAGAAAGATCTGTTGCGTGTCTCACTGCCCACTTCCCAAGGTGTGGAGGCCAGGTCCCTTGGCTGTTCAGGCTTGTTTGAGTTCTGTATTTCCTTGCTCATTTACTATTCGGCAGCAGCACACTGAGAGAGGGGCATCAGGGGCGACTCGTTGGGATGACTCGATCAGGGTAGATCGTATAGACTCAGGCTCATGTTGCTTAGATTCCTTGGGCCTAGAACTATGTGCACACTTCACATGGACTTACGTCAGGACAATTTTGTTCATCTGTCTCCTCTTTGGTATAAAGCAAGGCTACACAAGTGAGATGAAAAGAAATGTAGTGTAAATAATTTCTTCCAGACATTAACGTCCTTAATGTTAGAATTCCCAAAGTTTACTGTGCCTGTATTGCACGACTTTTGACCTAAGGCCTTAGCCACCAAAATGGAAAATAAGAACCCCATTTTTGCATGTAATTACTGCACATTCTGATAACTCTGTAGTAATCCTTTTGAGCTGGCTATTTTGAAAGATTTTGCCAAAGTAAAATCAACAGTTCAGTGCATAGTGCCTGACAGAGTAGTTTGGTGTCTGTGAATAAGACAGGGATCATACAGTGCATGGAAGTTTTAGTACATATAATTCTTTTACTATAGACATTGTGCTACATAATATGTTTTCCTCTAAGGCATTGTTGTAAGTTAGGTGACAGTGAGGTGAAGCTGGCTTGCTAGCCATTCATCTCTAAAGACCTATGTTCCAATCACATTTACTGAAAGCTACATATCTACTGCTTTGTTGTCATCATAGCTTGGCAGACATTTGTCACCAATCACAAAGCTCCTTCATGTTGGGCATATATGTCAATCTTTGCTTAATAAAGACACCTGGATTGAAACAGTCACTCTTGGTCAGGATCTCTGTACCCTAGTAAAGCCTGAAGTGGATACCTGTTTCATTGAAATGATCCTTTCACTTTTTGGAGCACTGGTGGGTTTTTTTTCTTTTCCATTCTACAATTAAGATACCACATTTCTTCCTCTTCATTCTTCTTGACAGGTCAAGGAAATAATGTAATACTTACATTTTCAGTACTCTGGTTAACATTTAATTCAAAAGGAAAAAGGAAAACAATCTATTGTCACTGGTATTACCATAGCGCCCCTAAGTTAAATGCTTATTTCCATTTTTATCTTAAAGTTCACTTTACTGGCTACTGTTGAAGATCCTAAATTTTCTACTCTGTCTGTTGTTCATTCTGTATTAATTTAGCTTTCCATATCACTGTCCCCCTGACTCTGGTGCAGTGTAAGGGCAGAAATTACAACTTTTTTTTAACTGTTGATTTATTTTTTTAAAATCAGTTACTGGTTTTATACATTGGGCAAACTTAGCTGCACTTTAAACATCCAAGTCGCTTGAATCTACAAAATAGATTGAAAAAACTGCAAGAGCAGTAGGTATCTTGACATTTCAGGTAGTTTTATCCAAAGCCAGGAAGCTCAAGAATATACAAAACAGGAAAAAAAAATATAACAGAAGTATCTGACCACTTTCAAGGCTTCAAAAAGGTCTGGTTTATAGGGTTTTGGATGGTTTAGTCTTCCTTTTATTCAAGTTAATTTGCCTATGCCTAGTTGTAATAGTGAGCAAAAGACTACTCTCTTGCCAGTGGCCTTTGTGAAATGTGTTGGTGTTCTTGGTTCGGTTCCCAATTTCTGTGGCAGTAAAACCCCTGCCACTATGGGCTCTTGTGCTCCTGTATCTGTCAGAGGGACTGTGGTTTCATTTACTCTCTCACCCTTGGAGATAGATGGTCCTTCCAAGATTAGGACTGAAGCAGATTTGAGGACATTGGGGAAGCATATGTTCTTTCTGTGCATGCTTCACATATTCTTAAATTTCACAGTTTCTGGGCTCTGATTCAGTGTCTTTTGGTGATGCATTTATCGACAGATTTTTAAAGGAAAAAAAACACAGAAAAGTTAACCTCTATCCTGGTTCTTCCTGCAGCTGCTACTTGTGAGGAACAACAAGGAACAAAAAGCAAGACAGTGATGTCTTGGTATTTTGATGATGAAGAATTGCTGATTTAGATGCTAATGCTTAAGGACTGATTTGAAATTTTTCACTAAAAATAGAATTTTAAACCTCCATTTTTGTATCTCACTGTAAATCCATTGTCTTCATTGGAGACGTTTTTCATTTAGGTAAGGTGGTTAAGTATATGAAGCCATGCTTCATACATGTGATTAATTATGTAAGTGTGCACAGTTAAGTGTTTCCCTGAAACATAGCCTTAAGCCTAGGAGAAATTCTTAAGTAAATTTGCATGTTGCATTGACTGACAGTGCAGTATTTAGCTTAAATGCTTAGATGAGTTCAGCCTAACTGCAGTCAGAAAAGAACTGGGACACCTCGTACATATATGTATGTCACAGGTGCAAATAAGCAAAGTTTTGGTGATGTAGAGCATAATATTTCCAGGATCAGAAAGAAGTCTAATTTATGCTAACAGTCAGTGTGACTGTGAGACTTATTTTAAAGGGATACCTAAGTAGGGAGGAAAAGAGTATTACTAGATTCAGTATATTTAGGTTTTCAAGGTTTTTTACAGGGTGCTGCATAAAGACCTCATAAGGTATCTTCATAACTTCAGGGTAGATCTTGGTTCAAGTTTAATGCCTGTTAAAAAAGAGGAAACCAAACACAGGAATAAATTGGCCTTCCTTGCACCCTTTGCCTTTCTCTCCTTCCCTACAGCACCCACTACTTACTTTCTGCTTTCTGTGGGACCTGACATGATATGCTGACCATACTAAATAATTTTGTCTAATTGGTGCTTCAGAACATTTTGAGGAATCCCAGGACTAATCAGACTGTGTATTTGGCGAATATAATGAAATGGCGTAATGAAATTCTCGTTCTCAAGCATGCTTTTATGTTTTGGATTAGTGCTAACGTAAGAGTCAATGAAGTCAGCTCAATTAAGATGGCTGCTCTGTAGAACAGTGCTAGTTGTCAGTCAGAAAGAAATGGAATACAATGTGAGGGTGGTCAAAGAGGATAAATCATAGAGAAGAAAATATTTTAATGCCACCATATAAATCAATGGCATGTCCTTACCTTGAAAATCATGTTCACTTTTGGTCACCTTATCTCAAAGACATAACAGAAATAGAAATGGTCCAGAGAAGGGCAAAGAAAATGAGTAGAGCCATCTGAGAGCCTTTCATATAAGGCTACATTAAAAAGGGCAGGATTATTATTTAGTTTGGAAAGAAGAAGAGCAGGAGGAAATGTGGCAGAGGCATATAAAATAATGAAGGGCATAGATCAGGCCAGTCTGCTGCTTCTCATTACGTTTGTCTGTAACAAAAGAAAAAGAGAGAACTCAAAATAGAACAACAACAGGCCAAGGAGTGATTCATTAGAGTGAGTGAAAAAGTACAGCACATGGTATGTGTGCATTTAACTTGTGGAACTCAGAGCTGCAGGATGAAATGAAGCCCAAACGATCTGCCTTAATAAAGCCCAACAAAAATTTACTTTTAATACATGAATTGTAGCTTATAGTCCTTCCAACCAGGATTTAAATAAGAGCTGTTGTTATTCACCACACAGGTATAGGATATTTATCAGCTGGGCTAGAGCAATAGATTTTTCTCTATGGTACTGTAGTCTCTATTTAGGTACAGAATGGGGCAGGAGAAGGGGTATGCCTTTCCTTGCTGCATTCAGTGTTGGTTACTGTCAGAGACAGGATGCTGTATCACAAGAATTATGCAATGATAATTTTGAAGTTACTGCACACTGACAATTTATCACCTAAAAATTCTGTGTGCAAAGATGTACCACTTCTCTTTGGGGTTTGGGTTTCACTTCGAGTTTGTGCCCTTTGTTTTCCGTCTTTGGTCATGTCAGAGTCTGGTAACTGGGCTGCGGTAGTTAGTCAGCACTGCTTCTAATGTTCTCCCTTTCTTCGTTGGTTGGTGACTGTAGAATAAAAATCAATGTACTACATGAGGTTTTAACAGCCTGATCATTAAAGCAAGCATGATCATTAAATGATCCTCACTTTATTAATGCACTTTATTTAGTACCTTTTCTATATATCTGGCAATTGTACTTGGGGTAAGTTAGGAACAATTAAAATGCTGAGTAAATAAAAATAATATAGGTAAGTAACAGTAAAACACTAGTTAGGATATCCAGGGCTCTGGAAGACAGACACATTCTGTTGCACCTTAACTTCATGTTTAGTCACTGGAATGCCTGTTCTCTACTTACTTTTCATTTCTAAGTAATGCAAAGAGTGCTGGGCTACTTTGCTGCAAATGGAGATTTTTAGTTGAACTCAGTGCTTGCTTTTCTCTTAAATTTCTTCTCAGATGAATTAAGACGATAGAAATCTGTGAATAGGCTGAAAATTTTTCTGAACTTCTTATTTGGATAGTTGATGGTTACTTGTAAAATGTCTGGCTTTTTTAATTTATTTTTTTTCAGAGGAAAGGCAGGATGTCTTTGTTGTTAGCAACGTATTGCTGATTCGTAAAATACTATTTCCTTTAAGGATATTTGAGTACACAGGCTTAGCTTCTACTTAAATGGAACATAAGCACTTTTCTACCAAGTGAATTTGAGCTGAAGAGGTCTGAAAAGAGTATGGAAAAAATACTCACAAATATTTCCTATGTTAAAATAAAAGGAAAACTGCAACTGAAATATGCGGTGACCTTGCCATGTTTGCTTTGCCTTAACAATGAAAGGTCAAATCACAGTAGCGTGGATACTTGCAAATACTGCATCTTGTGCTTGTATTTCTGAATATTCAGTGGATTAAATTCTTTGTTGTGCTGAGGGCTTGCAGCGCTTAGGTATCGTAGAATCATAGAATCTCAGAATCATAGAATTATTAGAGTTGGAAGGGACCTTAAAGGTCATCGAGTTCCAACCCCCTTGCCATGGGGCTATCACCCGATACCCTTGCTAGTCCTATCCTGTGATTATACAGTAGGTTTCTGCTGTACATTTTTCACCCTACACAATCCACCCACCCCAAAGTGAAATTTTTCCGTTTCCTGAAAGCTGTCTCCTTCTTGCCCGTGGCTTGCAAAGGATGCTCCATTGTTCACAGTGCTGGTGTTTGGCTCTTGTCTAGACCAATGTTCACTCATCACAATACCCCTGTCAACACCATGCTATGTATGTGTTAGCTGCACTATATTATTGTTGTCAAATGGCTCTGCTGTCATGTAGTGTTTAAATGTAAAAGATATAGGTGACGATGTGAAGCTGGAGATTTGTGCTGAAAATCTGGATTTTAAGTTGTCTGCAGCACAGAAGTTGAAAAGCTGAGACAGTTTTACAATAAATGTAAGCAGTTTAAGCAAGCTTGTAGCTATCAAGATGCGGATGTATGTTTTCCCCTCTGAAATGTGCTGCCTTTCAAGAACACAAGTGTGGCATTTAGGTGACACCGTACTGCTCATCCGTGTGCCCTTTCTGGGGATGACTCTGCTCCTGTCTCCTTTTTTCTTCATACACTGTAACTCTAAGGGTCTTCAGTGACCCTGCCACAGGCTACAAGACCAGTGAGCTGCAGAGGAGTCTAAACATCCAGTGATACAGGAAAAGATAGCAATGAATAAAATGCAGTGCTCTTTTCCACTTCTATCAGTTTTATTTCAGATCTGGTTTGGGTTTTTTTTCCTGTTTTTTTTTTCCTGGCTTTTTTTTTTTTTTCCCCCCTGGTGTTACTTGCATGCCAGTTTCTTCCTTTTTTTTTTTTAATTTTTTTTTTTTCTTGTTTGATCCAATAGTCATAGATGTTCTTGGTCTTCCCCTGGACTAGCTTGTGGATGAACTTCCTAAAATCCAATATTTGTTGAGAGCAATTCTGAGTTTCTGACTTATCTGGAAACAAACACATACAACAAAAACAAAAAAAAAAAGCTGAAAGAAGACAAAAGACTGCTTTCCTTCCACTTTATCTGTTACTCTGAAGCAAGGGAGTCGGCACCAACCTACAGCAGTCCTCAGAGAGGGAACTGGTGTCAGAAGATGGCAGCTTTTTTGTTACCCTAAGTTGGAGCATAGACCCTAGCCATATTCAAATAAGAAAACAAATGCCTCTTGGTCCATGGCCTGTGGCTCCTGGCATACTGAAATGGAAATCCACCTTGATTAAAAATTCGGTGAAGTTCCTTGTGTGGACTGTGACAGGTTGTCAGTGGATATGTATCGACACTCGTCATGGCAGTCCATGGGTGTCTGCAGACTGACATCATCTAGCTCAAAGTTTTAGGGAGGTCTAACTGGTAGGACTGGGCAATCCTAAATCCTAAAAAAAGAAGGGGCTGAGTCCATTCAGAGCGGCCCATAAACTGCAACCTACGAATAGATGCTGTTATTTATCAATAAAGTTTAGACAAAAAAGGCAAGTTTCTGTATCGTTACCTTTTTCATTTTGTCACAGTTCCTATATTCCTTCAGAAAAGATTACCTTTCCTTTAAAAAAAAACAACAAAAAAACAACAAACAAAACAAAAAACCCTGACACTTGCAATTAGTCATTACCTACTGTTGCTTGCAATTTGTTGGCAGATCAAGCTACAATCTGTTGCACTATGACAGATCAATTTCTGCAACTCACAAATTCATTACAGAACTGAGCCAAAACAAAACAACTTTCTCTTTCCTTCCCCCCTCCCACTGGAAAAAAGAGACCCCCCCTTCCCCAACCCTTAGTGCTGCAGCCTCTGGTTAGCTGAGATCCTTAGACTTCTGTGGAAAGGAGCAGATGGGAGGCAAAAGAGGGATTGGAAAAAATGAGCCTTTCTCAATGTAATGAGTACATGTGTACATGAGTACATATATCAATCTGAGTACATGCACACGTTCAAGTGAGATCAGTCCCCATCCCTGGAGCAAGCTACTGTGCAGTCCTAAAATAGCATTTCAGTTACTGGATAGTGTACAAAATACATTAATACATTTTTGTCTAAACTTGCCCTTGCGTTGTAACCGTTATATCCTGCCAAAGATTTGGTCCAGGGTGGGTGGGACATTTTGTGTGAGATTACTGGTTGCAAGATTAGACATGAGCATGTGCTTCTTGTCAGACAACTGTGACCACTTGCTATTTTCTGGGAGCTGCCATTCATCTTTCCTTTGCACAAGAGGATGTCAGGGACCTGACAGTTGTATTGCAACATGTTCTCCTTTTAGAGAACAGTAGTCATCTTTGCATTATCTTCAAGAATGCTTAATTAAATAGCACTAATGGTTAGGACACAAAAAGTAGGATAGAAGAATCTTTTCTTTTTCTACTACCTTTTGTAGCTTTTGTCACCTGACTTGGTAAGCCTACCTTCAGTGAAAAAATAGCACAGTGACATTTTCAAAACATGCGGTCCCTTGAGCCTGGAACCTAACACAGACAAGAAAGCTCAGCTTGATTCCAACACTGCTTTGTGATGTGTACTCCTCTTTTTCAAGAGCTGGGCTGCAACAGCTGCTAGATACAGAGAAAGGGGGAAAAAGGTTGCTATTATACAGAGTTTAGTCGTACAAAAAGCAGATGCTTTATATGGATTTTATAAGCCAACATGCTCAACATTCCAATGCATCCTGGGTTTGTTGCTTGTGCTTACCTTCACTAATTTTGCATAGTGATGAGCAGCTACTAGATTATTTGCTCTCTCTTTTTCTCAGCTCCCCAAATGGCTCAGTCCTGTGTAATGTGAAGTGCTACCAGATCTTGTTGGGGTCAGTGAGCACTGATATTGGACAGCTTCTTGCAGGAAGCCCTTAGCTTTTCAAAGAAGGCAAACAAAAGTAGCAAATCTTCTCACTGTTATAAAAGTGCATCTTTGCACGAGGCCAGATTTGTGGAGGTGCTCACATTTTAGCACCTGAATGTCGCGACCAGCTTTTTTGACAAGTGTTGGGAGCTGCTACCGCTGAGGATAACAACAAATTCCCCTAGGTTTATTGTCAGGGATGGTGACGGCTAGGAGATTTAACTAACTAAATGCATGTGGCACATCAATGAAATGTTAGCAGTAGGGAGGGTCACTATAGTAATATATACCTGTTCACTAGGTGTTTCTTACCAGAGTGTTGTCCAACTTGTGACATGCTGTGCAATAAGTAAGACCAGCCCCACCATTCTCCTCTGTGGCTTGTTGTAGCTTACACCATTGTGTACTACAGGAAGGGCTGAATGCCTGGGCTGAACGTTTTGGAATGAGAATGAAGGAGCTATCATAGTGTTTCCTTCTTTCTGTGAGCATTTTTTGGAAAATGCCTGCCAGTCCCCATCCCCCAACACCCACCCACCTCCCACCCTACCCCCCCAAAAAGAAAGTATTTCACAGTCTTTGAATAAAATGACACACAGGTAGGGATGCTGAAACAGAACACACAGAGAGGAGTCTCCTCTCTCAACAGTTTAGAAATCTCTCATCTTCCCTCAATTTTTTGCTTCACACATGTATGGCACACACTGATTTGCCCAGCAATGTATCCAGAAGATTTCTTAACACTTAATAGCCCACTTTTTTATTCCTGGTATTTCTGTAGCTCTTTCTGAGGCAAAAATTTCAAGCTGATGTTTATGGCAAATAAAATTAAGGTTCTCACTGTAGTTTCCAACACAGAAATTAAGAGGAAGACAGACTGTTTTTAAACACCTTTACTCACTGCTGAGAAAGGAACTTTTTATTAGATTTATAAATATAATATAAGATATTGTAGTGGGTCTCTCACCCTTTAATAAAACTATACTCAAAAAGGGCATACATATATTGAAGAGTTGTATTTAGTTCGATACATTAATTTGTTTGTCATCATTTAAGAGTGCTGTTCTGGTAATGGAGCTAAACTTCTGAATTCCAAAACTGAAATGAAAATTATGAAATGTGAAATGCATTCTGCAGAAACTCTATCTTAGATGCGCGCAGAAATTCAGAGATACAGATGGGAATTGAAGCTTTATCAAATTATTTGGCTTTCATTAGAGCTGAATAAATAGTAACACATGAAACCAAATTCTATCCAATTTCTTTGTTCTGGTAAATTACTACCTATGCTTCTAGCTTTTCTAGTTCCTGTGCTCCTAGAGCAGCAAGTGCTTTTTCCCCTCAGAACATTTTGTTTAAGTATTTAACCCCTCTGTTTCTCCCTCTTCCTTCCCCTCAACAATATATAGATATTTTGAAAGAAGTACATTGGAGACAAGTATTTCTTGAATCAGGTTTGAGTGCAACTCCTGTACAACGATGCTTTCAGTGCCCTTCACTTTCTGTATTGTCCTGGTAAAAGAAGGGTGTGTTTTTATTTGAACAGAACGGATGTAGTATGATATAAGGTGTTCACTTTAATTTCCACAACGTGCCAGATATTAATATTTGCACATTGGTTGCCGATGTGCAGGTGAACCAGAGGCCTTGCACGTCAGTCCCGAGGGGAATCGATTCTCTGTGCAGAAATGCTAGCCCTGCTCTGTAAAGAGGAGCTACAGACACAGACAAACAATTGCAGAAAATATCCCTAATGTTAAATACAGTATAAGGAATCTGGTTTTCCCCCTCTTATTATTCCTATTGTTTTATTTCCAGCCCTCTTGCTAGTGGCTGCCTTTGTCGCACTTCAGCTGTGATTAGATGGGCGGGCAAGCAGCTTCCTCTAGAGCTGAAGCCAGCTGGGTGAAAAGACTGGCAAACCCTCAACTCCTCATCTACCCACTGCTTTCGTGGCTGAGTTTATTATCTCCATAGCTCTGTGACATGCCCAGTCTGTGTGAGCGAGGGGTCTCAGAGCACAAGTCAATATTCGGTAGTCAGAGCTCCCTTATTACCGCTCTGTTGCTAAGCTTATTTTGATGTAGTCGTAACCTAAAAACCTGCCTAATAGCCAAGAGGCTGGGGGGAAGGGAGGAGGAGAGGCAGAGAGAGAGGGTCATCCACTTCTAATGCTGGAAACCCTGTGATAATCTGTTCCATGCATTCAAATGAAAATATGACTTCTTGGCAGAGAATAGCATTATAATGTAAAATCCCATATGCTGTTATACAGTATGTTGCAATCTGTTTTACTGCTGCCTCTATTCTAACGAGTGAATACTGCCAATAAAGCAATTGAAGATAACACTAATTGCTT
>VXBW01006208.1:139065-196417 GCA_013400375.1 Thinocorus orbignyianus
TATGGAGCGCAATTATATTTCTGACACAAAAATAATTTGAGTTTAAAAAAAAAAATCTAAAATGGAGGAAAGTATTTATTTTTTTTAAGCAAAAATCCATTTTCTTATTTTTCTTATACCACTACAAAAAAAAAATTAGGTGTCTACAGAGCTGAGGTTCTGGTTCATGTCATTTACCTCTCAGCTGTGTAAACCTAGCCTGAAGATTTTTAAATAGCTGGTGACTATTGAAGAATGCGATTTTCTTCTTTGGCTGGCAAAATATTTGATTGTGTTTTGTCTCCCTGTGCGTTACGTGTCTCCCCTTGCACTCTTGCGACACACAGTTGTTCTAATAAGGCTACATAGGTTACACTAGGTTTTTGTGACAACACTGGTTCCTGATCCTGGAAGTTAGGTGGCTGCATGGTCTCAAACGGCAGTGGTGGTGAATTTGTGTTTTGTCATTAGAGATAGCCCTGTTAAGATTTCAAGCAACTATGAGGACAGGCTGAGAGAGCTGGGACTGTTCAGCCTGGAGAAGAGAAGGCTCCGGGGAGAGCTGAGAGCAGCCTTCCAGGATCTGAAGGGAGCCTACAGGAGAGCTGGGGAGGGACTCTTGGTCAGGAAGTCTAGTGACAGGACGAGGGGTAATGGTTTTAAATTGGAAGAGGGGAGATTTAGATCAGATATTAGGAAGAAGTTCTTTGCTGTGAGGATGGTGAGGCACTGGAACAGGTTGCCCAGGGAAGTTGCTGATGCCCCATCCCTGGAAGTGTTTAAGGCCAGGCTGGATGGGGCTTTGAGCAACCTGCTCTAGGGAGAGGTGTCCCTGCCCAGGGCAGGGGGGTTGGAACTTGATGATCTTTAAGGTCCCTTCCAACTCTACCCATTCTGTGATTCTATTTAGAAATCCACCTCAGCATCTGGATGGCTAAAGGCCATGGTGTGTATTTGCAGTATTCCAACCCTTCTGCGGTGTGTGCGGTACTTGGGATTGCAGATGGTGACTGAGACCCACGAGCTGTTTTCAGGAGAGATTTGGTCACTGATCTGAAGTTCCAGTGGCTGAGCTTCTCTTTACAGCGATGGTGCAAGCTCTTGAGCTTTGGGAGCACTGGAGCACCTTCCCTATTGTTTGTGCCTGTCACATATTAACGGATGCAGAAGAGACTTGTCTCCTTAGCCCTGTTAAGCTGTGAGTTTACAGCTCTGGATGAAGTAGCACAGGCAAGGTATGTGATGAGATGCAAACAGGGGAAAAAGTGCTTTTACTGATGTTCGCAGAAGCAAGCTAAACACCTGTGAGAAGCGGGTGCTTCAGGGACACCCACGTTTGCAAATTGTTCATGGGTATCTTGGAAATAGCACTTCTCTACTTGTGGAGTGATTAGTTACCTCTTCAGCACTGGCAAAGCTTGTGGATGATGAGCTCTGCCTTCACCTGCAGGTGTTGCCATGGCAAGGGACTCTAGAAGTACATTCAGGCAACAAAAACAAAAAAGGGATAAAGCAAAAATGAGAAATGGGGAAGAAACAGGAGCAGGAGAAAACAATAAGAGTATCACATTGAACTGATGTTTTGCCACCAAAGCTGCTGTTGTTTGTGGCTGCCTGCTGTCTCACATAGCATCGTAAGGTGCTGGCAGATAGCTTGTGACCTGCGAAGTCTCCTATGAGTTGGCCAGCTTGCACTTGTGTTGCCATGGTGCAAATTTGGCCCAGCTCTAAGTAATCTTAGAGGGGAACGTTCTTCTTTGTTGCACCTCAACTATATGCTGGGCAAGGCCCCCGTGTCCTTCACACTTAAGTTTGCTTGTGAAGGAAATGCAAGCATGTGGAATGAAAGAGAGCTGTGGCTAGTCTCCCACCCAGGCAGTTTTTGGGGCAGGACTGTGGCACCTCACCTTGCAGGCTACTGTTGTCTCTGCTGCTGAAGGCCAGTCTCATGGACTCTTTTTGGCCTCTCCCAGGATAAATACTTTCATACGTACCATGTTTATGTCAGGGGGAAGTCAGCACAGAAAGAAGAGTTCTCAGTGTGTGCTCCTCAGGGTGTTAACATCTGTGATATATATGCTTGCCCTCGTTCAGTGAGTGCGGCTTCGTTCCTAATTAAGAATTGCAGTAATCAGCCAAGAGGCTTATTGTGTGAAGTTGAGGAGCCAAAAGTATTTGTGAATTCAGTTCAGATTTTTTTCACCCACCCTAGAAATGTTTGATTTCTACATTTTGCAACAAAGCGTTTTCATTTTGTAACAAATCTAATTTCCTTCTTAGAGTGTGAAATTATAATTTTGTTGGGTTGATCTAAGCCACTAGTATTGTTGTGAGGTTTTTTTGAAGTTTGGTTGTCAGCTTGAAAAATTTAACTGTTTTTACAGTTGGTTACATGAGACTGATCAACAGCTCTGAGGCCATTTCTGAGATCAGGGTCTCTGCCAAGAAACTGAATCTACTGATGAGACTGGACAGCCTCCCTGCATTTATTTTGCCATGGGTAAACTGATGTATCCAATGTGTTCCTTACAAAGCTTTGCCTTTGCTGGCTGTGGGGTAAGAAAGGGTACATGTAAGATAACGATTTGCTGCTCTGTTTAGAACCGGTTTATAATTTACTTTTGCAACTTTCCTAAGTACTACTTCTATAACTTTTTACAATTAATTCAATTCTACTTGTTTCTTATGGATCAACAAATTTGCCGTATTCCAGCACAAAGTTCACTTTTATTTCTGTCTGGGGCCTGAGACAAATCTCTGAGCCCGTGTCCCTAAACAACATGTTGCTGAAGGGTTAGATGTTGTGTGCAATCTAGAAAGGAGAGTAATCATGGCCTATTTAGGAGATATTTGTTTGGAATGGGATTCCTGACAGGTTAATATGATTTATAAAGTGTTACTCCATTGCTGGGACAGCGTCATCTGGCAACTCAATTAGAAGATGCAGAAGATGCTTTTTGAAAGCCCATTTTGGTCAATGAAAAGACACCATCAGTGTCAACAGTGTGTTAGACTAAACTGGATGGAAAGGAATCTACTATCCAGGGGCGAGCTTTTCCTTTGAACTGAAATAAAAATGTACCAACCTCAGACCCAAAACCTGAGGAATGTGTGTGAGTGCGTTTGTTGTTGTGTTTACACTAGTGCATATCAAACCTTGAGAGAAGTCTTCTCTGTAGTTCAGCCCTTTACTTCACACTAGAGTTTGGAATTAACCGTTGACCCTCTGTGACATCATTCAACCTGACTAAAATGAAATACCTTAGGCTGTCTCCTTCTCTTCCACAATGCCCAAATGGGTGATATGGATTATGCCTAAGGCGTCTGCCCTCCTGCTGTGGACTATTATGGCATGGTAATCCTTGTGCAAGAATCCTTTATATGTAGCATTTTCATCTTTGTCATCTCAATACACACGTGTGTGAGTGTATGTGTGTATTATTGCAGGTCCTCCAGCTTTCTTGTTTGTTTTTTTTTTTTTTTCTTTTCCCCCAGTCATCTGGAATTACTCTCAAGCTTTCAGAAAGGATAAGTCACTTTGTCCTTCTCATCTGGGCTTGTCAAATTTTGTTATAGAAATAGATAGTACTTGGCTGATTTGGTACTCCTTTTAGCTTTCTTTCTACTACTTGCAAGTGCTCTTAAATGTGTACCCACTAAAAGAAGGTCCTTCCTAGTTTAGACCACCTTTGATTACCATGAAATTGCAAGATACTAAGTTTTGAAGCCTGGGCGGTGCTGCACACAATAGTATTTATTCTTAAGTTTCCTATGTGGATTCTACAGTCTGTTGATGAGTGCTGACCCAGAGCTACAGGTGCAAAATGGTTTACAAGTATAACAATTAGAAGTATTTCCTTTTCAATCTTAACATTGTCTGTTCTGTGTGAGCCCAGAGAATGATGATCTCAGCTACATAAGGACTCCACAAACATGTGGTAGTAGATGCTAGTGTAGAAGGATAATTCTTGGATCACTCATGTGTTCTGCGTTTTTAGGCTCTTTGTGCATTTTAGGGGATTGAACACTGATACTTACCTATGTAGCAATGTTCTCTTTCCCGTGGCCATCTTTTATACTGACAGTCAGGGGGGAGGAAATCTTCCAAAGATCATTGTGCAAGTTAATAAGCTATTTTAAATGAGAGGGCGTTGAACTTCTCTCTCTTAAAAATTCACTTTTATCCATGTATTTTTTGTATCTTGAATCAAGTCATTGTCCAACATTCCTATTCATAGATGCCCCCAAACAGATATCTCCTGTCATCTTTACATTTTATTATTCGCTACACGTGTCTGTATATATTTATGCGTACTGTTTTTACCAAAAGTAACGCATCATTTTAAGATGGATGCTTGTTTTACCTGCCCGACCCCTTGCCCTTCATACTGGTTATCTGTATAGTATTCCACACTTGCTGCTTCATGTATTGCACGCAAATGTGGGCTCTGCCATTTGCTTACCCTTGTATTCTCTCTGCATGCCTTGGTATGCTTTCTAATTAGATGCGCTTCTGTTCCTTCAGTGGTTGTTAACCCTTTCTTTTGAGAAGCAGTTTGCCTTAGCCCTGCAAATACCCTCTGTTTTTTCCAAAGTCAAGTCCATTTCCCTCAGTAACCTTGATTTCACCAGCTATCAGTTATACCACAAATAAATCAGTCTCTAATTAGTCCATCTGTTAACTATTCAAATACACATGACTTATCTTTATTATGTAACATAATGGTCAGTCTTCTTACCTGCTAGTGATATTTTGATATGAAAAATATGTGATTCTACTTATGATATTCCCATGTTACCAATGTGTCCTCTGTGGAATATACTGCAGATTACATGGTTTTATAGTCTGTGCCAAAGAAAGTGCTAAGGATTTCAACATCTCTAATTCTTACTTTTTTTTTTGTTTTTTTTTTTTTTGCAATTGTTCCTTCTAAGAAAGTGCAGAAGCTTTGTAGTTACCACCTCTTTCTCTTTGCCAATTTTTCTTCAACCTAGAGAGGTTGATGCTCACAATTTTTTTATGGAAGAAAAGATTTACCTCTGATAATGTAGAGTAATTTTGACCTTAATTTCCTTATGGCAGTCGGGTGAGCCAAAGGTAAGATTTCTGTCACATGATGAAAGTTGGTATTAACTGATCACTTGAAACATTTAACCTATATTTTCTGATATGTCATGAAGTTGAGAACATTTCCTCTGTTCAAGACTGTCACAATTTAAAGGACTAACCTTTATTGGTCATCAACAGTGCTGTGACAGATGCTCAAGGTTCTAAATTAATTTTCAGGGAGTTTTTTTTTTTCTGTTTTTATACAATATTTGTCATTATTTAGAAAAAAACCCGAAACGCGTGTTATCAATAATTGCAATATTGGCTTCCTTGGAACATGAGAGTGAGTTATGGGTAAATGCACATTTGCTCTTAGCAATTAGCAGCATTACTAGACTGTGGCTATCATATATGTGCTTACAAAGGTTTATAAGACTTCACATTATTTTTATCCTGAATAACTATCACATGATTGATAGTTCTTCATTATGACATTTTCCCTACAAAATAGGGAAAATGTGTCTAGAGTCAGAAGAAAGTTCTCCTTTTGCATTTTGTTAAAAAGTTAAATCCTGAAAAGACATCTTCTACAGTTTTATTTTCTTGGGCTCAGAGTTGAGCTGCAACCGTATGTCACTGGAGGTCTTAAGGTTTATCGACTCCTGGAGAGATTTCAAGCAACTTGGCAAGCAGTAATAGGTTTTTTAGAAACTGAACAAGGATCTTTTGAATTTTACTTATGTAAAAATTCCATTGTAATTTGTTACAAGCCTGTTATCTACCTTAAAAACTCTAAAATTATACCCTCCACGCAGAATTTCACATGGCTATTTTTAGTGTTGTCCTCCAAGTTCATTGTAGCCTTCTTACAATTTTGGCAACATGTTGTTCAATGTTATCTCTAAATATCCTTTATTCCTTCCACAATTTAGTGAGTCCCAAAAGTTCTTTGATGGGACAGAGAAGAATTAATGCCAAAGTTGAATGAGTTACAGCCGCTACCACCTAATTAAAATGATTTTGTGCCAGTTGCTTTTGTTGGGTAGGATCCACACATAATATAGTTTTAATCCTGTTTATATACACTCCTGGGACAGATTTGAGATCAGCTTTGCCATTTAAGTGAGGTTAATCAAGCATACTGTATGCAGCTTTTGTTTCTCTATTGTGTGTGAAAGGTGACTACAGCTGATGGGCTCCTGACTGGCCATTCACTGTGAAAACCACTACTTTCTTGTTAACAGAGCGTCTGATCATTAACCTAACCCCAGCCCCGGTGACTCTTTCTGCCTGGTCCTTGGAACTGTACAGCTGTTGTTATTCACAGAGGAGCTTATAGTTATGAACTGGGTTGTACTGGCAGCAGATACGTGACTGTACAGAGGGTAGGAAACAAGTGAAAAATTACTGCATCCTCCCTAAAAACAAACACTATTTTTTGTATTCTTGGTGCATTTTATGTATATATAAAGGACATTATGGCAAAATGAAAAAGACCCTCATAAAAATCCTTCTTGAAAAGTATTGTTGCTGACAGCCGTGACCTCTGTGAGTCTGCATGTTTACCCATAATTCATAATTAACAAAGACATTAGAATTGCCACTAGAGGATTCTGGGCTTTATTTCTTTCTAACTGGGCAGTACTAATGCTGGAAGTGCTCCCAATTCAGTGATTTAACATTTCAGGAAATCTTGGAGAGGCAGCAGAAGCCTCCTTATATAGTTCATACTCTGGGACTGTGGTTATACAGATATGGCTGAGATAATTATTCAGCTCTTGTTATTGCTGTAGTTCTGCACCTGATCCCTGAGCCATTAGAGCACTCTGCAGGTTATTACAACTATCAAACATCAAGGTCTCTTTTCTAGTCTCTTGACTATGTGGTTATCATTTTACTTCTTTTAAATCCTCCATCTGTGGAGAAAGCTTCTATTCTCTAACTTGAGATCGGCTAACGCTTTTTTTTTTGGGTTTGTTTTTTTTTTTTATGACTTCCCAAACGAGGCCCTTTTCTTACCAGTGCGTTAACATAAAAATATAAACTTAAAGTTTCTCCACTTGAGTTGTTTTTATTTTCTCCTTCTTGTTGATTTCAAGACACTGTACACCTACACTTTAATCTCTGTAAAGAACGAGCATAGAGAGTTGAGGGTCTTCAGAACCAGGAAAACCCACAAAGTTTTCCCAGGATATTGATTCTGGTGGTAGGTTAATTTAGTGTTGATTTTTAGCTGATATGCTTCTTTGTTTTTACATATATTTTTACCTTATTGCTACTTTTAAAGCTGGACAAAAATTGAATAAATGTGGAATGATGCCTTTAAATGAGTCTTTAACTCTCACTGTGCTTAAAGATTCATTACTTCATGTTCTCTAGGTGGGTAGTCCTCAGCATTTAAGATGGGGAAGCTTGGTGGAAACAAATCTTTGCTGTATGTGTTAATATCAGTCTATTGTCACTTGTCTTTCACCGATTACTTAAAACCAAAACTAAAAATATGATGAAAATCATGTAGATCTGAATATCCTAGTCCTTCTTTTAAGGATTCAGGGTGCAGGCATTCAGTCAGATGACGTTATTTAAGATAATTTTGTAAAGTAAGAGCCTAGAGGAGACCTCTGTGGGCTGTGTCATAAGGGAAAACAAGGAGCTAATGCTGCTTTGTACGCTAGGGAGCTCAGCTTTTTGAGATCTATGTTTTGCATTATATCAACAAAACACCTGCAAAAAGCATTCCATCAGCACCAGGCAAACTGATGTGGGATCTAATCCATGAAGAGTCAGGGGCAGTCACAAACAGTATGGCAAAAGCAGGAAACATATGGTTGCCTTACTTAATATTGCTGGACTGTCGTCCCACAACATATTCCCCTAAATGGGCATTAGCTTTATGGGTAGGTCTGAAGGATGTGGAATGCAGGAGAAAATAAAAACATCATGTATGTGGGTGTTTTTATTTTTTTGAGCACAATGTGTAATTTAACAGATACATAATTTATGTTAGACAGAGGAATAGATGTGTATGTATATTATACTATTTTTAAAATCATAGATATTAGTGAGTGTCTCAGGAAAGCTGTGGTTTTATGTAATAGAAGCAAATGGTAATTATGCTTTGACTTGTGTTTTACTTGTTCTCCGGTTATATTTAGGTATTTTTACTGTCTCCCTGCATGAGAATAGCACTTCTACATCAACTCTTTGTTAATGTCTCTCAGCAGCAAAATTTCATATTTTGGCTTAAAAATCCCCACAGTTTCCCAATTGTGTTTTATATTCTATCAGTGTGACATTAAAATAAATTTAATTTACACATCAGTTGTTAGGAGGAGCTTGAATATTATCCGATGTTAGGATAACTCTCTGAAATACATCCTTACTTTATATATCTCCATATATCTGACCAGTGGAATTGGTTAAAAAAGGTAAAAATATGTGGGTTTTAAGACTGAATGACCTATGAATATTTTTATCTACACTTTCAGGAACTATAAGAATAAGCAACTTTTAAACTTTTTTTTTTTTTTGAGTCCATTGCTTACGATTTAAAATTACTGTGGCTGATTAATTGTAAAAGTGCATTCTTTGTATGCACAGTTCCAACCAACTGCATTGCCTTCAAGTTAGACAGTTATGTTAAAAAAAATTGTAAACATTCTTATCTTTCAGGTGGCTAAAGCATTCTCTTGTGTTGATCCTAGGACCTACATGTGCACATACAAATTTTATTTTTTTACATTCTCCTGCTGTAAATTTACAACACTGTTTGCAGAATTCCCCACCAACTTTGTTGATGAAGGCACACAGCTAGGGAAATAAAGATAATTTACTTAGCTGAATATTACTGGCTTTCTTAAAGACAGATTAATTAGGAAGTAGTATCAAAACAATTTAGAGCAGAAAGAAAAGGCTTTGGGAACAGCACTGAGAAGATAAGGAGTGTCTCCCTTAATACAGAGTCCTGTTGTTCTACACAGATTTCTCTTGTTTAAGACCAATGTGTGCTTACGACTTTAAAGCCATGGTCTTACAATTTCATGCTTACGTGCAAAAACTTGTACTTGCATCCTGCTGGATTTAAGACAGATAGAAGAATTTACTTTTGCTTTAGGATGAAACAATCAGCACCTAGTTTTCATTAATCCTCATCTTTAAATAATATTAACTAGATTTATGATCTTTATTAGCTTATAACTTGATTTGAAATGTGAAACCACGTCAATCAGAAAATGGGTCATGAACTAACTTTTGCCTATTTAATATTATACTATTAGTAGTGCCTTGTTATGGTGTTTCTTATGAAAGGTGAATAATGGGAAATTGATAGAAATGTTTAATTATGCATTTTTATTTTGTTTTATGATCACCACAGTAAATCATTGGGATGTCAGAGTTATGCTTGTGTGGCTCTGATGTAAGACTTCTCAATTCTCTGTGCCATCATAACTTTATTGTGTTTGGAGGCACGTGCTGCTGTGAATGACACCTGGAACAAAGATGACATTACTTTAATGTTTTTTCTTTTCGAGACAGAAATGCTTCCTGTGTTTATTCTGTACCAGGGAGCAGCAATGGTGGGATGCTCCAGGCAAGCCGGGAGCTGAGGGTGACAGCAAAGCTGGTAGGGACAGTGGTCTCAGGGATAAAGGGCACAGTCCCACAGCACCAGTGCAAGCCAAGGTCAGGTCCAGTTCAGTGATGGGAAAAGGTGATGTCCAGTGATGGTAAGCAGGGCTAAGAATAGATCACTGGGCAAATCCACAACAAAGTTGTCAGTCTGAGGTTAAGCCGGGAAGGCAAGTTAGTTCAGGATCATAGAGGTACTTGACCAGGCACAGTCACATCTGTGGCATGGCTGAGGTGAAGACTAAAGACCTGGACCTCCTGACCACAAATGCAGCTTTTATAAATGTAGCAAGGAGGGGGAGGAGGCTCTGTCAAGGCTTCTCACAGTTCATCCTCGCACAGCTCTTTTTACAGCAGTCTGATCTAAGGTTAAAGAGCCACAGCATATCAGAAATGGCATTGAACGTTGAACATAGGCAGCCAAATCTGGGGTTTGAGAACTGCACATGCATGAAAGCATGGCATTACATGATGGGCCTTTTGGATAAACAGAACAGTTAAAGAATAAATTCTTGGTTTCCTGGTTCATAGTCCCTAAATCTAACACTGAACTGCTGAACTTCAAATTAAAGGTAAATTGCATTCCTTAAGTTTCAAAGTGATTTTGTGCACTTAGCCACACCAGCCCCTCTAGACCTAGTGGGAAATGAGCAGCTAATTCCTTGTGAATGGTTTAGAAATGTAATGCATTGAAAAATTGCTGACTAGCATGTTTTCCAGTACTCATTACTGCCTAGATAAATACCATACTGAAAGGAAAAATATGCATGTACTTTTCATGGATGTTTTATAGGACTATATTCTGTGCTATTCAGTGAGCTCTACAGATGTTCTTGATTGCCAGATTAAGTCTGTCATTTATCAGTTTAAGCAAGTTAGAGAGTTTTAAAAACCTGGCAGTAGAAGATATTTACCTGACCACATGGAAACTCTTAGAGAGACTTGTCTTGCTAGTAGTATTACCCATGGACAAGTGCCTGAATGTTTCCAAAATCAGACTGAGGGGAAATACTCCAGGCTGTCAAGCAGAAGTTAAGAGAATATGTAACAAAACAACTCTTATATGCATTTATCCTTCTATTTATATTGACTATAGTCCTGAGATTCTACCCATATTTTATACAGGACTGTACTCAGCAATGTGTTCTGGATTATCTTCTGCTATAGAAGAGTTGGCAGTGGGCCATTCTTCCAAGCTGGGAAGGATGCAGTAGCAAAGGATGGGGCTGAAGACTGGGAAAGAGGTCAGAACTTGATAGTTGTTTCCTGCAGAGCTGAAACTGTGAACTGTGTCTACCTGTTCTGCCAAAACAACCTAGCCTTGGGATTCAGCATCTGTGTTGTATTTCTTCTTGGTGACAAAAAGAAGTATGACTTCTTTAATAAAGGGATGAGTTGAGTGCTCAACAAATTGTAAACATACAAATATAATACTGGGAAAAAAGGTCTGATTTTTAGGTAATGCAAAGCCACCACTACTGCAGGGAAGACAATTCTCAGCTGAAATACACTGGCATGTGCACTGCAAAACCAAAATGAAAAACTTGGCCACATTCTTAGCTTGCTCCACTGCAACTGTCATTGCAGCAAATATTTTATGTAAACTCACCTTCTGCTTGTAGACTCCTTGGGTAGTTAGGTAATAGGAGGTGGTGCTTCAGTAGCTCTTGTTTGTTTCTGTTTCAGTTATACCTTAATGTCCATTGCTTTTCTCACCTTCCCAATGGATTAGGAGCAACACATATATATTTTTTTTTTTTTTGCCCCACAGAAAATGTGTTTTACAGATTTTACTTTGTATTCTTACGCAGTAGTTGTCATTTGGTATAGTTAAAAGTCTCTGTTCTCTGTTTTAATGCATGCGTGTCACTAGTGGTTAGGTGTCCTGTGATATATCCTTTTCCATTTCAAAAACATTGATCTAAGCCTTCTTCACTGAGAGAGATTTCTTTTTTCCTTCTTCTTTTTCTTTTTTTTTTTCATAAATAAATCTTAATGAAACATTTCTGGTCAGTCCTGTAGGACCACTCTGGTCTCAGTATAACTGCTGCTGCAAAGCATGGAAACTTGCTGGCACCGTATTGCAAAGTGACTCTGCAGGGGCTGGATGACTTCCAGCCAGCAATGAACTACAGCCAAGAAATGCCAATATGGATAATGCAAACAAGAGAGATTTGGGGCACATTTCGATTTAACCATCTGATTTAATTGACAGAATAAATGCACCTGTCATCGGGTAATATTCTTGTGATTAGTTTTGGCTGTGCTGATGAAACGATGTTAAAAGAATGTCAGAACAACCTGTCCTGGGACTCCTATAGGCAGTTTCAAGCTAAGGAAGGTCAGTTTTCAACTATTCTTTCTCTCCTCCTTCATGACTGTATGTGTCTTACTGAGACACAGAACAATTTATCTTGCATATTTTCCCTCTGCAGCCATTTTTAAGGATCTACAGGTCTAAAGAAACACACTTCAGTGAAGCGATAGCCTATTCTCATACAGGGTTTAAGGCCATTCTGTATTTGCAAGGAGATGCATTCACGAGGTCACGGTGTCTGTTTCTACATTGTCATTCAGAATTGGTCGCCTTTGTGGAAATGGTGGGTAGTTTAAGAGCCAAAGTTTGGTGTGCATCAGAGGCTTTTGCATCCATAAGTAGTTGGTTAGTAAGAAAAAGAGATTGGCTTCTGTAGCCTTGGAGCCTACCTACATTAGTTTAATCTCCTGTTCCAGGAAGCAGGAGCCAGTTCTGAGTAACTGCGTGTCAGGACCTCCTTTTGGCTAGGACAGGTGCCGTTTGTTGAGCCATTTCAGTGGAGGAAAACACAAGAGAAGGGTTAATCCAAGTTGTGTTTATCATTACTGCATGTGGTGGGGTTCCTGTATGTGCAAACTGGATAAAGCGCATTTTACTGGTACATGATGAGGAAAAATTCTTGGTCTGAAACAGTAAATTGGCAAGATGCTTGAAGGTTTGGGCAAAAGACAGGTGATGACCTCCATATTATGGGATAAGTATTCCTCTGGATGGGAAAGGGTCCTAAGGAGGAATTATACCTCCTCCATAGTACCTGCTGCACTGACTTATGTTTCTGTGTTGCATGAAGTAGTTGTGGCCACATGGCTGCACGTCCCTCAGTACAGATGGAGCTGCATCTGTCCCTGTTTCAAAGGGGGAAATTGAGGACAAGGCAATTTAATGACTTGCCAGAGGTCACAGCTAAGGTCTGTGACAGCACAGGGAATGAATCTAAATTTCTTCATGCCCTGGACCTTAACCATAAGACAACATTTCTGTTAATATTTTTTTTTTTTTTCAGTATCACACTTCTAGTAGTGTTTAGTCTTCATTTGGGCTTACTTAAAAGCTTCACTGATGGAAGGGATGTTAATATACAGAGAAAGGAACCCAAATGACAAACCTTCTTGTTGAAAACCTGAATGTGTCGTTCAAACAGCCTCCCTGTGAGCAGTTACACACCAAGCAAAACTGCTTGCTCCAGTGAAGTCAGGAGCTTGGACGCCTGCTTTTGCGGAAAGGTTAGTTCAAATTCCTGCATCTGCTTCACACTAAGATGGCTGAAGTAACAGTGCCAGACAGAGATTTTAACTAGATAAAGAAATGCAACATTTGAATATGTTTACATGCTGAAATACAATTTGTGAAAAAAACAAAATGCTTCTGATTGACAAGTTACAAACGTAGGGTGGGAGATGTAAGCTCACTTTCTCATGAACTGGATTGCAGAGCCAAAGTGGAACAAAATGTAAAATAGTTTTCTTTTGACTAAAGTAAAATCTGTTGGATTTTTGCAAAGATTTAGACACCTTCAAATTCCATTTAAGTTTCATGTTATATTGAGTTTGAGGCTGTGGTGGTTTATTACACAGGTGTGAATTTCATCTTGAGAGCAGAATTGCTATACAAGTGCTCTTGAAGATGTTGGTTTTTTTCTGTGTCAATTTTCTAAGCATAAACATACATTAACTTCAAGATAGCACCAAAGTACTGCTTAAGTTACACACAGTTAACCATGAAATTCAGGGTTGCACGTAGTTTCACTCTTGCAGCTTAAATAAGGTTTTGATTTCAACCCATTTACACACTACATAATGAAACCAGTCAGTTAATGACCAGACACTTGAGAGTGCTCTCAGTTTGCTCATACCAGCGGGAATGCGGTGTGGGGTGGAGGTGGCTTGTGGTACCTGGTGCTGGGTTAGTAATATCACAGACCAAAAATTGCTTTTGACAATTGAGAGTGTTTGTAAAAATAATTTCTAGATTTCATTCGTTAAGCCTCTGTTAGAACAGTCTTCCTTAGTAAGTGTCTACAAATGCTACAATGATGTAAGAAATGTTAAAGCAATATGTATTTTATATGGTTTAGTCCAAACACGTATGCAGTGGCTCCTGCATGTTCCTACAGTGCTATTCAGCAACAGGTCTGGGCCACTGGGAAGGTCCTGTCTTAGGTTAGATGTCAGCATTTGTGTTCTCCCGCACAGTTTTTTTCCCATTGGTAGGATCTTCACCAATGTGAAGAATTTCAGGAATGCTTTTTATTTTTGGTCAGTGCTAGTGTTCCATCAAACATACACAGATTTCTCTTTTTAGGAAGCTTGTTTTAACTCTTAATTTTCTGTGACACTGCCTCCCATTGATGTCCACTTTCAGAGAACTGGAAATATTCAGCTTGAGAGATACTTTCTACTAATTTACATGAGGAGAATATTGATCAGGTGTAATTGTATGGATTTCAGGGAGAGTATGTAAGGCAGGACCTCCAGTACTTCAAAACAGCTCAGAAAAAAAAAATGGATCTGTGCATATTTTAGGTTTGAGTGTCAGATTAAGCACATTAAAATTCTATGAGAGAAGAAACAGTAAAATATCACTGTAAAATGAATTCAGTAGATTGTGTCATGGACAAGGCTCACAGGAAGAGAAGGGAGAAACCAAAAATAAGTTTGAAGCTTCCATGTGGTTGGAAGCCTGGCCATTTAACTCTGTCACCTTGAACTTTGAAAATAAAATTTTAGGTTACCATGAAAAATGAGGAGATTGAGGAATATATGGTATCATTTAGAAATATGTTGTGACTTGTAAACCTGGGACGGTGTTTTTTTCTGTAGTCTTGGATGGACTTGGCATTAAAGAGGTAATACCTTAATTTGACTCTTTAAAGTAAGACTCTTCAGCAAATTAAATGCAAATGATTTTTCCAGTTCCTCTCTGTCTAGTTTTTAACATTCTACAAATAATAAACTGAAGCTTTCATGAAAAGGTTCTATTCCTGCTATGAACCCTGACTTTAAGTTTCACCAGCTCTTGAGTAGATGTGTCCTAGGTAACAGTGACTTTCCTAAAGATTTGAAGCACTCTCGAAGCAAGTGGTATGAGCATCATTATAGCATAGTGTTTCTGGGTGATGTATATGGGGCAGGACTGTTTCCCTGGATCAGTTTCCTTTGCTACCCTAACATGCTTCAACTTCCTTATCGGTGTAAACAACTCACTTGCTTTTGCTACCAGAAGCACAGAGGGCGGCGTGTGACAGGGAAGGGCTTTGAGACAATATGGGAAGTTGGAAGAACCTTTTGCTTATGAGGAGAAAAATGGAGCATTTGGAGAAAGTAAAGAGAGCTGATGGTTGTTTTATTCAGTTCTGTTTCTACATAGAGTATTGGAAAAACAAAGTAACTTTTGATCCCGAGTATAGCAAATTCTATTAAGTTGATGAGCAATGTGCTGCTTGTCCCGGGGTAGCTTTGGCACTAAGTTTTAATATTAATTCCCAGCATCCATACAGCTATCCCACCACATCATTAAATCTCACAGGAAATGCAAATACAAGTTGCCTGTCATTTATCAATGAAAATATTGTTTAACATTTGCAGTGTATACACAACCCATTATAAAACCCAGTGGTGCATGCTCAGAAGCAAAATGTATTACTGTAGATATCAGTAGATAACTATTTATAATTAATCCTCTAGGAATAGCAGTTCTAACAGTAAGAAACATCTAAACTAAATGGAGGGTGAAAATGCCTTAAGTTATTTCCATGGCTGTTTAAGCTACTGGCTTGGTCATTTCAGGGTCAGCCTTCATTCAGCCAGCGATAGAATTAAGCTAGAATTCATTGCCCAGCTAACAGTAAATACTGAGAGAGGAGATGTGTCTTATTCCATCATCTAGTTTTTGGTATGCTTAATAAAAAATATTTTTTCCTTAGGTTTAAGTGACTGTACAGATACAGCAGCTTTTGTTGCAGTATATCCTGTAGTTGAAAGCATCCGGGTGAGGTCCAGCTAAACTAGCCCTGCAGCAGTGCCTGTCATAGGTGTTTCAATCTATTCTTCCAAAGAAAGAATTTTTAGTTCTCCTTAATATTCATATCATCAGCTGGGGAGAACCCTCATTTCCGCCTATTAGCATGACTTCCACCTGTAGGACGTGAAAAATTAGCTGAATTGAGTTCATAAGTGATCTTCCTGAGAAATGACTGCATAATCGATTTTTAGCTGAAGAATACCTTACACTAATGATATTACTGGTCATTTTGCCTCTAATACTGAAACTGTCACCTCTCCCTCTGTCTCTTCTGATGTTCTCTAATACAGGCAATTTTCTCCACATCTCAGCATATGTATGTAAATACGTAGGCCTTTTACACCTGCTTCCTGATGACTGAGAATTTCCCATACAGAGCTAAGTGACCTTTCTTAAAACTATGCGGTGTCTCTTCGAGGCAAAATGCGTCAAATGGAAATTATTAAACCCAAAATACAGTTATGTATTACTGCATGTAAGACTGGGGCAGGATCTGTTCTTGAAGCTGTCAGGCTGGCGGGGGTGTTCCCAGAGGCTGCTGCCATCATGCTGTCTCAAAGTTGGGTCTGAGCCTGGCAGCCAGCCCTCCTGAGGAGTGAAACCCTCAGGGATGTCATAGGATATATATAAAACATATATCTATTATATACATGCAATTTTGTTGGGTTTTTTTCCTTATTTTTGAAAGAGTCTTCTTTCTAATCTAATTTAGTTAGATTTAGGCCACTTGTTCATTATCAGTTGTGTGTTTCTCTCTGCCAGCCTATCTTTTAATGTAAAGGATAGTCCTTAAATTTAAACTTGAAACACATTGTGGATGTAACCACCCTTTGCAGTCCATCTCTCATGTGTTTAGACAAAACTCCAAGCTAAAAAGCCTTTCAGACATGGAGGAAAAAACACAAATGAGAAGCAAGTTAAACTCTTACACATTTCTACAGGTGCAATGGGAAGCATGAGAATAGCAATAAATTTACAAAGGCAGCAAAAAGACTTGTGTTTACAGCATTGTAAAGATCTGTCATGTTGCTGACCTGTATTGGTCAGCTTCTGAACAGCTGTTTTTCCATGTAGTATTTCCAACTCCTGCAGAGGTGGTCACTGTATTGACTGAGCGTGTGGCCTCTGACACCCCATCCTTCACTAGCAAAGAGCACTTGTGAGGCAAGCTGAAGTTTACACAGTCTTAGGGCATTGCTAGAAACCCCTTGGTCTCTCGGTGCTTCAAGGTGGACACAATGTGAATTGGCATTCAAAATTTGCTGCCACTTCTGTGTGCACTGGAGTGTATAAGAAACCCTTAAACTTGAGTTGTGTAATTCTTACTTTCTGCATGTGCTGTGCATGTCAACAATATTTCCTGCTGTCCTATCTTTCATCCTTTGCTAGCCAGAAAGATTCAGGTGCCTAAATATACAGACCTAAGGCTCCTGAAACATCTGCAAGGAATGATATGCAGTACAACACACAGTCTATGGGTGACCTAACAGTGACAACTTGTAGCAGACCTCCTAGGGGGTCCAGCATCACCCCAGGTGTTGGGTTGGGGACCTGAATCCTGCATGGTACATTGATTATGTGGAAGTTTATCTTGAGTATGTCCCAACAACTCAGTGCTGTGCTCAAAATTCAGTACTGTATTGATAAAGTAGATTTATGTGAGTTAACTGGCTAAGTTAATGTTATGTGGTTTTAGGATTTAAAAAAACAGAATAATTATTCATATTCAGTAAGAAGTCATATTTTAGTCTGAATACTCTACATCACAGTAAAATTATGGGCACAAAAGCAGTTTTGCACATATTTGT
This sequence comes from Thinocorus orbignyianus, assembly GCA_013400375.1. Taxonomy (NCBI): domain Eukaryota; kingdom Metazoa; phylum Chordata; class Aves; order Ciconiiformes; family Thinocoridae; genus Thinocorus; species Thinocorus orbignyianus. The sequence continues at coordinate 156,869 of VXBW01006208.1, forward strand.
TAGGACAGCATTGGAGAAAGATGATACACTGCATCCAATGGACATTTTTCCTTTATGGAAGCTTTCAGTTTGAAAAAAGATGTGAAGAAATTATTTAAACAAAAAGAGAATAACTTGAGGTGAGGAGTGATGCTGTGAAAGATAAATCTATGGGGTTTTTTTTATGATGATGACAGTTTAAAAAATAAAAAAGCTAACTGTATCTCTGTAAAATCAGAATTTGGTCTTTGGCATGCTGCTTTCAGAAAGCAGTAACAGGACAAATTATCACCCTTTTAATGTTTCTAAAAATAGCACAAATTGTTTTTAAATGTCACTTTGGAATTTTTATCATACAAAAGCTAACAATGGAGAAAAAAATCTGAATGTTGACATTGCTTTCTAATCAGGACAGTATATTTTCCTTATTAAGCTCCTCATTTTCTGTATGTATTGAGAAGGAAAACGATCAGGCAATATAGTGTACATACACAAATCATTTATTCACAGCTGTTTGTGGCTCACGATGATGCTATTTGCAGAGGCAAGATCCAACTCCTGTACTTGCATGGGTCTCTGGGTAGGACTGAGGCCCAGAGGCTAAAAGAATTGGTCTGTACGCTTACTGAAGACTACTGAGAACTCTAGTTTCAGTTCATAAGGGATCTTTCCCCATAACACACATTTAAGGCTGATTCACCACTAGGGATGCTGAGCACGGCTAAATGTAAGGCAAAAGAGACTTTCTTTTCATAGATGTTTTCAGCCATCTGCCATATTCTTAATGCATAGAAAGTTTAATATTTCAAGAAGTTTATTTCCTTCAATCGTTAATCTAAGACAGTGCTACGGTAACATGTTTTAGGAGTTAGATTTCCTGAATCCAAAGCTAGTAGCTCAATGAACATACGTTTAAATTAGCTGGTGTGTATGAAATAGTGTTACAACAGTTTTATGGTATTGTCCTTTATAACAGGTTCCACTTGGACTATTATTACATAAATAAACATCCAAGACAATTTTGTGTTGCAGTTACCTGTTGTGCTAACTCAAATTTTTACTTATAAAATCATTTGCACGTCTGTGATATGTTTCTGCATGAGAGCACTGTTTCTCTCCTTTTGTACAGACATTATTGAACATGGGTGTGCATAAACACCTTTGGTAGTAGAAAGCTGTAGTAACAGTCGACATTTTGGTGACACTGAGTTGCTGCTCCTCATCAGCTCTGATTTTGTATCTTGCTCTGCTGCTGTGACAAGAGAACGATGCTAACCTCTAATAATAAACACTACACTTTTCCCCCTGATTCCATCTGCATGCAAGTTGAGCAAATGGTTCATTTAGAAACCAATATATTCAGTTCTTCCTTGTTCAAAATATTTGGAAGTTTGAGGTCAAAAATGACAGCTTATTCGAAACAACAAACTGCAAGAAAAGAAACTGTCTTGGAAATCCCTAAAAACTTGCCAATTTACTTTTCTCTTGGTGTGCACCAGCCATTCCCAGTCTCCTCTAAAGAGCCTTGCCAAAACCTTGTAATCTCTACAAATCACATAAAACATACTGGAAAAATTCCTTCCTGTTCTAATCTTGAACTGAGGAACTTTTCTGGAAAATACTAAAACCTCAATGCACAAGTATAGCCTATATGTGCTTAGCAATAACGTAACACCCTCATTTAAAATAGATTGTCCCACTTCAGAGGCTCCAATAGCTAAATGCAGGAACTGGAGCCGAGACGGGGGAAAATACTGGTGCGACATTTGCATTTTGGCAAAAATAACAATAATTTTAAAAAGGCTTTCAAATCCTTAAAACTGTATTGAAAGAAAAAATTTCCTAATAATCGAAACAGTTTTACAGAAGCAATACCTGATGTACTTTTGGAAAATGTAACAGAGGTCATGATTCTCCCCCACAACAGCAACCAACCAACTGATCCCACTCAACAACCTATAATGCACGTTAAACCTGTTTGTTTCCACAGCCCAGACACAGCAACAAGAGCAATTTATATGACTGAGTTGATATAGATGATTCCATTACAGTTTTGGTGCCCTGAAAGATGGCACACAGGGGCTTTCTATGACCTTTCCTTTAATGTTTGAGTAGTTTTGAAGTGCCATTAAGAGGTGATCAGTGGTAATTGTCTTAAGGATGCCACCCACCCTTCTAATAAGGATGTTCAGAGAGACCTGACCTGAAGGTCTGATTTGATTTTAAAAAAGGTGTTGCCAGATAAGCCAAGCATGCGAGTTATCTGCGTTACACAGCAAATCAAACCTCAAAACAAAAAAAATGCCACAAATCCCAATTTCCACTTCCCCTCCCCCAAAAAGGCAATTAATTCTGTTGTGATTCAGATCTCATTATATCAAATGTAACACTAGAAAACAGAATATCTTATTTTGGAATCCATGTCTGTAGTTACAAATGCTCTAAACTGATACTGAGGGTAGACCAAACATCTAGGTAATGTTATGCCCATCAACATGCGATTAATATTTTCCTTAAACTAATAGTATAAGTCTTAGATATTTTTTTCCTGTTTCTGTCATTCATATTAAATTATGTTCTCACTTCCATGAGAGCCTTTAGTAGCTAACTTGTATTCTGAAAACAATTTATTATGCTGACAGACCACAACTGAATGAATCCATGTGCTGGACAGACTCTATAGCATTCATGTCAATTATATTATATTAGGGCTTTCCATTAACTTTGTCTTCCAGCTTCATGAAACATTAGAAGGCAGATTCATCGTTCCTCTGATGTAATTGTATTGATTTCAGTGGTGCTATTACTGAGAGAAACAGCAATAAGTGACAGGAGAACCCAGTGAGTTTTGCCAACCTGAACTTTGTTGCAGAAGAGTTGCCGAATGTGATTGTTATTGTTTGTTTATTTATAGACCTTTTCTTCCTGTGATCACACTATTCTGTGGCTTTCATACCTGCGATCATCAGGCAAATTGTGTAATCCTGTTTGACATTTGTTTTCAGTCATTCAGTATTTGGTTCTAGAATGACAATCTAATTTTGTCAGAAAATCTTTGTCACATTGCACGAGCCATTTATAGTCCAAGGTTTTCTCTTATTAGACTTATCTCAGATGTGACATGCCTTCTTCTTTGATATAATCCTGTTATAAACACTCTACATTTAACCTACTTTCTCATACAAGTTATTCAGATCCCAAGAAGAAATTTGTTAGGAAGGAGATGAGCTGTTCGTTGTTCAATTTTGTTTATGATTTACACTATTTTTAATATAAATGGCAGAATTCTCTATTATCAATAACTAGTTTATTTGTCTTAGAATAATTGCATAATTATGGTTGAGGTGATTTGATAAGATACATATTTTATTCTCGGTTTGCTGCTGTATTATTTGAGTTGGTGGTGAAGTATGATTTCTGCTCACGTTTTTTTAGGTATAGGATCAATGTTTCCAGCTCAAATTACTAATCTACAGATATATTTACTTGAGCTATAAACACCATCTAATGTTGACTTGCAGTATCCATTTAGTCAAGAAGCACAGTAAAAGATATTGTTATATTGGAAAAAGTGATCTACAAGCGTGCAAGTGGACTGATTAGAGATTAGAATAAGAAAGAATAATTATTATTTTTATGGGCTTTAGCTCTAGGAACTTTACAGAAACTAGACATCCCCTCTAAAAGACTGTAGACTGCTGCCCTCTTGTTTTGACTTTGTGGTCATTCTTAGTAGGTAGAATCAATCCAGCGTTCTTGTGCTCTCTCCATCTGCAGACATGTTTGTTGGTGGGATCTGTTGTAACCCAGGTGTTTGGTGCTGAAGTGTCAACCCCTCCCCATTGTTTATTTTTTTTTTTGGACCTGTTTTTTTGTTCCCCTGCTGCAGTGAAATAACTGGCTCCTGTAGCATTGAGAAATCTCCTTGTATTAAAGTGCATGGAGAATGCAGTGTTTTAAAATACAGACATACAGAATTGCTAGTGAAATTATGCTCACTGGTTTGCCATCTCTACAAACTTACACTCATTTAAAATACAAGTAATCCTTTGAATACTGAGAACTGTTACAGGCCTGTTGAGGAACTGTGAGAAGGTGTCTGCACTCAGTCAGTAATTGGAGTGGTGGGCAGGTTCCTGTTTTCTGTCTGAGCAGACCACTATATATTGAGCTATTAAGACACAAACCAACTAATCAAACCCTCGAAACTGGTCAAGTAGATTTCAGGGAATGCTGGCGTAGAAAAACGGTTCCAGTATCAAGCATTTCATTCTGAAATGTAGTCTTCGTAGTGCAAAGGAAAAAAAAAAAAAAAAACTAACATAAGACCCTGCAACCATCTAATAGAAGTGAAGATGGAAAAAATTACTTCGAAGTAGAGTCAAAACACCAGGTAAGAAGCAGAAGCATGAACAGATAAAAATACTGCAAATTCCAGACAACATCAGAGATGAGATTATAGTGTCAGGGCAATGTAATCATACATTGAAAATGGTGTTTAAACTGTATTCTAGAAACATTATTACTACACTGTAATAATATTTAACAGGAAAGTTTTTATTTTATTCTTATATGTGTCCTAAGAGTAAGATGAATGTGTATGTGTATCAAAAAATGAAGACTGTATTTAAAAGTTTGATTTAAAAAAAGATTAAAGCGGCACAAATATTTTTAAAAAAAAATAAATCACTGGTTCCTACTTTTTAAAAAAATGAATATTTAGTGGATGATAAATGCTAATAGAACTTTTTGTTTCTGCTAGCCCAGCTGTATACTAACTGAAGAATTCATATCAATAGTTAAGGTGAATAGCCTGTGGATATCGTACACAAATAAGGTTTCTTAAGATATCTCTTTGCCGCCATCAGTGACGCCTACTTAGAATAAACTGACCTCCAGGCTTCTAGCACTGCAACTGAAATGGAATTTTTTTTTCATTTGCTTTTAAGGAAAAAAAAATATATTTCACATCTTCAGATCATTGTTATTACATGAGGAATGTTTGCTGCATGAAATACATTCACAGATCATTCCTAAACATAAGCAGCACATACTGTGTATACAAGGTAAGTCATTATTTAGTTTCTCTGGGGTTTCACATTTAACCTGTTAGGAAAAGAGAGAGAAAAAAAAAAAAAAAGGATGCCAGAAAAGAAATCTCTCTCAAGGTTCAGGTGCTACAGCCCCAATGATCCTTTGTGCAGCTGCAACTCTAGTGCTGCTGTCTGGCTCCTCAGCTCCTAAGGCTTTGAAAAGAAATGTAGCTGCCTTAATAAAAGCTTTGTGGCAAATTTTCAGTTATGCATGATTTTAGAATTTGTTTTATTAGGAAGTTCACTTTATTTTGTCCAGATAAGTGGGATCTTTGACAGAGGTCAGAGACCCCACGCAGCTTGCGACTCTAGAGGTTGATGGCCAGGAAGGCATGATTCTGCTAATTGTCTTCTCAGCAGTTCTTGTAATTTTCTGCCAATCAGACATCCTTAAATAATTACACTAATTTCTTGGAGATACTTATGAAGTACTCTTCAGAGTCTGTCCCAGTCAGGCATAGGTGATCACAGGGAAATGTAGAACAAGTCAGTCTTTTGTAAGCAATAGTAAATGGCTGCATTTTGACTGGAGTCTCTGTGTTCTGGGGGTACCTTTCATCCATGCATGGAACTGTGGAACTTTGTGAACGTTACAAGTTTACAGAAATTCACAAAGCAATGGGAAAGAGTGGTGGGAGCTATTAAGTACAAACATCACCTTTGCCTCAAAAAATTCCTGAGCAGCAAACTCCTGGAGGTTGGGAGAAGATGTTGGGGAAATAACCCCGTGCATCTCCCTCGTTCTCATGCTCCTCCGAAGTTAGCACTAGTTAGCAACTGACTTTTTATGAGACTTGTGTGGATATACAAGCACCGTGTCTGGCAGGACTCTTAAAAAGATAGCAGATGCAGTCTCGTTATTATTTGTCCAAACTATAGCTGTAACCATAGCTGGTCCCCTTTTCCCCATAAGCATTAGTCTTCTATTCAGTCTGCATCATGGGAGGTAATAGATGCAGTGATGGAAAACAGAGCTTTTACACAAAAGACACTGACTCATAGTCTTATCTCTGGGCTCTCTTTTCAGGTTTCTTTTAGATTCTGTGAAGTGTATTAGTTATTAATATCTGTTTTACATAATTTTATTTCTTATAGCTGCTTAAAAGTACAAAGGTGGGAATATTTTTCATTTAGTACATTAAACTCAACTTCTACATAACCACTTCAAAGGAGAAATTGAAAAAGATTCTACTACTAAGCAAGAAATCAAATTTAGATAGACATAAATCTTGAGGAGAAAAAAATTAATAAGCAAACTTAAATGGATTTCTTCTTTATGTGAGTTTACCAGGAATCAAACGTATAACCCTTTATGCAAGTTCTGTGAGAAGAGGAGGAGAGGATCAGCTCCCAAAACTTTATATTAGCACCTGTGGGTGAGACTGCAGTAGATCAATAATAACGAATTCACCAGTTATGTAGTGACTGTTCACCCAGACCTACAGTTAAAGCTGGAGCTAATCCTTAATTAGAGCTTTTCAAAAGTAGGGAGGGAGCGGGGGGAAAGTCTTGTTTTAAAACCCGTTTTTCTTAGTTCTGCACCTTCTGATTTCTAAGAGCATTGGAAGCAGGAATGCTGAAAATATTATAGGAAATAACAACTTTATACCTAGAAAATAGATTTTGTATTGCATTAAAAGTCCTGTTCTTTCAGGATTTTCAGCCCAGATTTGTGGCACCCAGAAGTTTCCAATTCTGAAGATAAATACCCATGTTTGTGAGAGGTACTTGGTGTTTTCCTGGTTAGAATTAACTGCTGAGCTTTCTCCATCACCATATACCTTTTTACCTTGTCCATCTCCAAATTTTTATTACAACTTTATTAAATTTTCTATTTCTAAAAAAGATTTCTATTTTGCAACTCTCACTTAAGAGTTGACTGTTCCTCAGCTTTCCTTCCAGGAAACCACCAAAGCACATGCTTAATTGACTACATTCAGCTGGATTAATCTGTTTAAACGTGAAGAATATGTGTTGCTGCGTCAGAGCCTTGAAGGGTCCATGAGCCAACTGGATGAGTAAGGACTATAGAGACTGAAAGAGTGTAACACAAGATCTTCAATTTTGGATTTGAAAGTTGAAGGTGTTGGAATTTATTTTAATTAAAATGTATTTGTGTATGTCAGTATCATATAATTGGGGGTGGGAAGAAGTGGAGATGGGCAGTTTGTTTTTGCTTTAATTAGAGAGTGTTAAGTTAACTTCTGGTTTTGGCATAGGTGGGATGCATAGCATAGGGGTGAAAACAAAGCATGTGATCTTACTGAATGCTCATGAAACAGCACAGTATACCAAGATTTATATGGATGCAGAGGAAGCTTTAACCAAAAAGGCTCTTCCTGCTCTATGTATCATACTAGTATTCTTTTCCTTCATGGTTCTTGATGGGTTGAGTATGTGGCTCCCAGAACAATCAGATTTGCTCTAAGAAAATTAAAATAACTTTACAATTTACTGTTGCAAAATGGGAGGCACCAGATCTCTGAAAGATGTAGGCGCTTGGAATTCCAAAGCCAGTGTGAGAATTAAATGTCTGCTTACATTGTTGTGATATAGAAAATACAACATAATATTGAATTCTGTTTAATCTCTGCAATGCTTAGAATGTCCTAAATTATGTTAAATCAAATAAAACGTCTCTTTGCTAACATTTTTTCTCACTTCCCTGTGCATCGGCTTGCTCTTTTGTGCATTCAGGCTGAGGGAAGTTAACCTCCTTTTCACAGACTGTGTGCTCTGCTGTTTCGGTTTGCATGATGTAAATCAATATATGTGTTCAGAACCTTTCCAGCTAAGGGTATGTCTTTTTTTCTGGTGTATCTTTTGAGATACAGAATTAGAAAATTCCTTTTACCCTCACATTTATTGCATGTATTCTTCTGTAGAGTAGCCATACTGTTCCACGTTTCCAGAGGAATTTGGGTCATTGTTTACTTGTGGCTTCATTAAAGAACGTTGAATAGCTAACAATTTCTATCATCAACCTTTGAATATCAAGCACAATATTCTAATACTCTTTGAAAACACTGCGTGTAGCACAGACACCTGAGAGACGCCAGAGCAGCTCTAGTCAAGTTATAAAAAGAGCACTACCATCGCTGCCTGAACAGAAGGAACGTGTGGGGAGATCGAGGGCATTGCCATGACAATTCCAACCGACAGATCTTTGTTCTTGTTGCATTCTGACATAGACTTTCTTGTTCCAACAACAGGTGCAAATGATGATTATGAGAAGCTGTGCTTGTTGTGGAGAATACATGGCCAAACACCTCTTCTTCTGTTTGTTGGAGCTACAAAATGCGTGGTCAATGGAGTCTAATTTGAATGAAATTTTATGGGCACACAGAGGTTGGTGTGAAGTAAGGAATGCTCTACTTTGACCTCTGTAGCCTCTCTACAGAGAGCTTAATAGAGAAATGTTTTAAATTACAGTATGTTCCAATTATTGTACATTTATGGGACGGTGTGAGCTCCCTCTACGGGCTAATTTAACGTCTGCAAATTCCAATAATTCTTTTTTGTAACAAAGCCTCTGTGTAGCCTAGTGGATAAGGTGCCTGCCTAAGGTTTCTAAGGTTGTGCTCTTTTGAGCGTGTGCAAGATGGCTGCCACAAAAGTGTTTGAAGCTGCCGCGTTTGAAGCTGCCGCGTGTGTTTGAAGCCGGCGCGTTTGATGTTGCTGAGTACGTTTGTAAATTTGAGGCAGACTTTAATATTGTTAGACGGTAGGGGAGTCCTTTTCAACCTTTTTTCATTTTTCACTTGAACTTTTAAAAAGTTTTATTTTAACTTTTTTTTTAAACTATTTTAACTACTTATGTCAGCTGAGGAATGCTGTGATTCACAGCCATTATTGTAAGGAGGCTGTTATGTATTTTTAGTGCTGCTGGGACCATAGGAATTTTTGAGTGACTTTGACTGCAGACAACAATGTGGAGAATAATCCTGACTGTGAAAAGTGCTGTTGGGGCTGCAGAAAAGTACAGAATAATTTTGACCAAGGGCAATCATGGCTGCTTTTAGAAGAAATACAAGTATGCCTGGGTGTTGAATTTGTGAGTTGCTGGGTCTGGGGGGGAAAGAAATTGCTGGAAAGAGAAGTTGGAGTTTTGTAGAGAACCAACAGTATGTTCAGCTAGGTGGGAGCTAAGACTTTAAAAAAAATCTGGTGGGACTGTAGAAGAGCCATCAATGATGCTGGAAGTGAAGAACTTGAGCTGTTTGGACTGTAGGGGAAAAGCATATATGATGCCATTTGTTGAAAGCTCTGAACTACCAAAACGGTTAGGAAGTAAACGCCAAATGTATTTGTTGAGAGATGTAATGTGTACTTTGTTTCTTCTGGAGGAGAAATGTTGTGTAATGGTATATTATTTAGGAATGTGATTTTTTTCAAGCCCCAAAACTGCCCAAGTGTTGTTATGAGACTGGAAAGTTGTTAGCTGTTGAGTGAGAGAGGGAGGGATTTCTTAAATTGTCTGAATGCTGGGTTTTGCATGAAGAAGAAGTATCTTACTATACACGTGAAAGTGAATATTGGTTGAATGTTAGAAGTTCTTACAATTTAAGTAACTGAATGTTCTGCAAATGTAACTGATTAACTATTGGTAGACCACAGGTGGATGATTTCTACTATTGTTCATCAGTCAGCTATGATTTAGGAACAAAAGCTTTGTAGTTCTGACTCTCTGGAGGTCTCTTCCTCATTCTTATCCAGACCTAGAGCATCCGTTACTGATGCTCTGTTGACTGTTCACTGTCTTGGAGACCCATTGGAAATCCCACTGGTTCTGGTAATATTTCAAGCATTAGAAGGTGGATCTGGTAGCTGCCACATTAACATGTGTGGGTTTTTTACCTAATCCATCCATCATTTATTTAATTGAATTCTTGGCACAAGATTGGGATCTGTGAGTCTGTATCTCAGTTATTCTGTAACAAGATGTTGAGATCACAGATTATTTTTGTAGTGTCGAATCTCCTTCAGACTGAATCAACACCTTTTAATTTTTCTAGACCTGTCTCCTCTGTTCTGGTGATTCTTTGTTTAGGTGTGCTTTGTTTTATCATCTGAACTGCTAACACTAAACATTGTTTTGTATGGAATTGCACAACTGAGGAAATGATGAAAAAATTGTGCGGTACATTACAGAGATTTGGCGAACTGTTCATGACTTGGCTTCCCTGTGAAGGTTTACACTTAGGGAATTTTAATTTCTGTACAATAACAGGTGCTGAATGGATCTGATTGATACTATTTGTGATAAATTACCAGTATTGTGATTTTTTTTTTCTCCAGACATTACTCTTTCTTATTTTAGAATATTTGTTATGTTTGTTTCACTTCTAATGCTGTTCTTACTGTCTTTAGTTCATCAACCACCTCATGAAATTGACTTCAGTGTTTTCTCTGCTTATTACACAGATTTTGCATTATCTTGAAGCACTTTTTTAGCTAAACCAAAGTAGTCTCTATGCTCTGTCTGGTAAAATTCCAAAGGAGATCAGCTGGATTACCAGTCCTAGTGCCTGTCCCCACTTGTTGGCTTTCACACAGATTTGGAGCAATGTTTTGTCCTGACTCAATGCATGAACTTCCTCTCATAATTTCAGTCTTGTATATGGCACACTGTGATCGCAATTACTGTGTCAGATGTGATGTTTTCCTTGATCTTGAGTAACCTCTTTCATTTTACTGTTAATGAAGTTTGTATTGAATATCATCAACCTTAACACGGTATGATTTGATTATTTTTTAGAAACAATTTTGTATTACACTTCAGTGTGGTTGCTGCTCTATTGCAACAGCATGTATTCCATGCTTGGTAAATCAGATGGTTATTTACTTTTTGTATAGTCTTGTTAACGGAAGATTTATTGGCGTTCATTCTAAACTTTAAATATCTTTCTTGTTAGCATTTTGTATTTTTCTTCCGTGAGTTTCTGTCCTTTCTAGTGTTTTCACTATGGTCATTGTTAGGTTTTAGTGGAATGCCCCATTAACTTGTGTATCAGTGGATCCCACCATCCAGTTCAGTGTAGCACTCATAAAACTTTGTCTTCAGTTTATGTTTTTGCCCTTAATACAGAAAAATTACTGATGTTGGTAACACTGGAACATCCCAGTAGCTTCTTTACCTAAGAACTTGTTTTTGGTGTAAATTAATCAAAAAGTTATCCAAAGCAAGATCATTGCATAAGCTCTCAATAAAATATTTTAACTTTTCTAAAACAAAGGTGTGAAAATTTCAGGCAAGTCTTCAACTATTTAATAAAATTAATTTAAATCCTGATAATTTACATTTCCCTCCCCTTTTTCTTAAAGTTTGTATATTTTTTTTATCCATTTTCCAAAATATATATATATGATTACGTTTTGAGGAATATAAATCTGTTTGAAGAAGGGATGTTTCGGTTTTCTTTTCTTTTGTGATCCTGAAACTTGTTTCTTTTAGATGGAGTTGGCAGTGCTATGCTAGTTTATAAAACAACACTGATAATCAGTCTTATGAATCTCATTTTATATTAAAATCCTACAACAGTTGATAGTTTTGTTGAAAATATTTGTTGAAATAGTTGTATAAAAACTAACAGTTCACTGTGCATATTGCTATGTATTTTTTCAAACTGTTACAAGTAGTCTGTCTGTGCACTGTACTTTTTCAATTTTCCTCATGGGCTTTTAGCAATTTGTGATATTACTAATATAGAGTTGTACCTAAACCCAAGAATATTAGTTATCCCTAATTATACGTAGCTATATTCTGCTCTCAGTCACATATGAAAGGTTAACAACAAGTAAGAATACGTGAAGGGTTTAGCTTATTGTTTCTTCTAGTCTATTGTATGGTTAATACACAAATGGGATTACAGGGACTCATGATGTGAGGTTTGTTTCTCACGTATTCTCCCTTACTTTTAGCTGAATTAATTGTTTGTGTATCTTGATCTAATAGGTGGGTTTTTTTCAAGAAAATTGACTTTGGGCAGTAGCTGCATCACTGTAGTTGAAATTTATTTATGTTGCTGTTTCTTAAATTCTTGGCTTCCTTTTGTTTAGGAAAAACATCATGTTCCCAGAGAGATGGGCTTCCAGCTAGTTAAACAAGGTCCAGCTCTGTTTCAAACTGTGATGCCTAAAATTTAGTTGGTAAATTCTTACTTCCATGGAGTGGCCTGAATTTAAAAATGCTGAACTTTGAGATGCTCAAGAATTGGCAGGGAATTTGTGCTTCTAAGTTATACCACCCATGTAAAATTTTGAATACAACTTTTTGAGCTGTACTTTAGGCACCTTGCTTTAAAACATTAATCTTTGCCTCTTTCTAAATAAGCACAGACTATGTTTGTCATTGCACATTCCTCTCCCCCAAAGAGCTTATAACTAGAGCAAAACAGTCAAAGCATAGCTAGGATATAGTGTGACATCTGGGAAAGGGAAATAATGGCATATTTATTTTTCTTGTATTTATTTAGCTATGGAAATTCATACCAGGCTTATGTCCATTCATACCTTGCTTCTTAATTTTGTGACTATAAAATTTGGGTCTCTGCAAATGGAAACGTGAAGTTTTTTGTTTAGCTGTGGAGCAAATACATGTAGTTGCAGAGCAAGATTTCACTTGATAGATGATTTATCTCTTAGTATAGCTGTCCAAGGACTGAGGCAATCTTTTGGTCTACTTAGCCTTAGTAACACATCTTAAAAGTTGCAAAGTAATGGATTCTGAATTATTACTAACATAAAGCCAATCAGTTACAATGCTTTTTGCACAATCAGCCTGCCTTGGGATTGGACTGGTGCAGTGATCAGGTATCCCACGGTTGACCCATTCATTTTTGCTTACTTGATTTGATCCAAACTAGGGGATCATTTATTTCGTTCCCTTGCCGGAGAACACAGAAGTGCCATTTCTGTTGGCATCATAAGGAACATTAATTAACAGAGTTGATCTAATAATGTGAAAACTCTCCAGTTCTGTTTTGGTTTCCTCATATTATTTGTCTGACCACTTCTGCTTCTCTTATACACACCTAACTGCATTTGTTTACAAGTTTATATTTATTTCTATTCAGACAAAACATTTTCTACTGTTTGGTCATTATTTATTTTTAATAATTCATTATGCTCTGCTGAGTAATTCCCTCCAAGAAAGAAAGCAGAGCCGTGTGATTTTTATGACTGGTCAAATACACTTGAAAACTGACTTGCAAAATTAAATTTGTGTCACAAAAATAGCGTAAAAGGTTTGCTTTACAGCAAGTGCAGAAAAAGCAAGGAAGTGTTACTCAACTGGACAATTTATTAGGAATAAATAACTCTATCTGCTCTTCCATTATCCAGTAAATACAGAACTGAAATGAGTGGTGCAGATGATGGATAAAGAGGAGTCTTTTGTCAGCTAAAATCCTCAGCCCAGGGTCTGTGGGATTCCCCTTCCTCTCTAAACTGTTGGCTAAACAGCAGCATTTTTGGCATCATACACAGGTGTGGTTTTGCTCTCACCTGAAAATCCAGCAAAGAGAAAGCAGCCAAGAAGTAATGTGCTGGAGGTGCGGGTTTGTGAATTTACCTTTCCTCACTTTTGCTAATCTTAAGGTCTTCTTCAGAATACAAAACTGAAGTTGGTATGTGTGGAATTTCACAGGGTTGAAGGTGATCCATAAAGGAGCAGCCAGGGCTTTGTTTTCCATGGATTGCAGCATTTTCCTACCACAGCAAGTTAAAGCACATGTGATAAGTGATTTCTTTCTGAGTTTCCAGAACTAAGACACCTGCATTTTGCTTATGAGCAAATGCTGATAATTGATACTATCTGAGAACAGTTAGTGTCTTTAGCACTTGTATTTTGCAGCTGTAAAAGGATGGGGCTTGTGATTGTGAAGTGTTGGTGTCTTCCACCAAGAAATACCCTGATTCGCATATGAATGCAATGGGTTGAGACTATACATAGAACTCCTTCCGTTGTTGCAGGATTTAAAATAAGCAGCTTTAATCCCTTAGCTGTGCATGGGCAAGCAAGAATAGGTGGTGTTGTTTATGGTCTGTGAACAGACACGAGAGTGAGATTGGTACTGGCAACACTTTTCCCCCATGAATAATAAAGTTCTGCACATGACAGGAAATCAGAGCATTAATATAGAACCTTTTCTTTAAGTTTCAGGACTATATTATGTATCCATATCTTGGGCCCAATAAAATGAATGGATCCTTTAAGTTTTCCTACTGTTATGGCTTTAAAACAGGCAAAGTCTTTTATTTTTTTCCACTGCAATTTAATCTAATTTTAATATTCCCCAGATAATAGTGAAATAACCAATTCTGTCCAGTTCTACCTTAGATAAAAGCATCAGCCTGTTTGGAACATAAACCTTATTTTACCTTTTGTTGAGCTGCCCAATTTAGTAAGAGCAATTCAGTGCTACATCTTAAATGTAGTATGACTTAGAACACTGGAATCTGCCTGGAATGTGAAAAAAGGGAATAATTTATATTTAATTGGTCTAAACCTACCTTTCCTAGGTCAATAAGAAGAGGAAAATCAGCAGCATTAATCAAGATAAAATTATCAGCTGATTAATCAGTGTTCTAATTACTGCATAGTTCTTTCCCTTTTCAGTTTTAATTACTAAACTTCATTGTCTTTTCCATATGGCCATCATGCATTCACAGTACAGTTTTTCTCCTGTTGAGATCATTAATATAAAAAATGTACATTCAAGACATTACTGAAGATATAAGAAATTGCTACTGCCTACTAAGAAATTACCAAGGAAGCTGCAAATCAGCCATAGGTTATAGAGGAAAAGTCTAATAAATCTACTAACACTTAAGAAAATAGATATAGTAGAAATGCAATTATGATTATCAAATCAGCCTTTGTCCTGAAGTGAGTTTTACCAGTCCTATTTCATCAAATCTGTCCTTCGTTGGGTCAGAAACTAATCACAATCTGATTTAAATTGGCAAAATACATGGGAGACCTCTTAAATTCATGGGGCTAATGTAGACCACACAAATACTCTCTTAGCATATTCTCTTTAGCAGAATATTCCTTCTTACCAGGGCCTAGATCCTCAGAGGTGTTTAGGCACTTCACTTCCAATGGAATAATTGATTTCAGTAGATATTAGATATCTAAATATCATCTGAGGGTTTAAGCCCAAATGAATAAATCTGCCATGTGTTGTATTAACAGAAGTATCTCAACTTATTTAGTCTCTGTGGAAGTCACAGGAAGAATGAAGAGAATTGGGCATTGGCCTTTAACATTTTTGAGTAAGGAAGGAAGTTAAATAGATCCACAGTAGAACTGAGTTTCTAATGAAATTTTAACATCTCATAACTATGTTGGTCTGTAATCTATCTCACAGATGCCTCTCTTTAAAAGTTAGGAGCTTAAAAGGCAACAAACAGGATGTCTTTGTGCACACAAGCTAGGATTTATGAAAGAATAAAATATACCCGGGATACGTTAGTTTGTAAGTCAGCACCTAACTGAAGTGAGGAACACGTCATTGCTTCCCAGTAAGATCTGGTGCTTCACCAGTGAGATCATTCAGTTCTGTACATTTGGGAAATACAAAATATGGCCTTGCATCATTTTAATTTTTTGATTAATGTTTTAAAGCATTTTCACTGCCTGTGATTTCTCTACCCTTTAACACTAAATGACTGAGGGCATGTCAAACGCCCTTATGCAGTGAGCCTTGCACATAAATTGGTATTGAGTTTTTGAGTTTTGTGTGGCTGGCCCAAGTTCTGCAGGAGTGGCAGAGGCTGCCCAAACATCCTCTGCCTTTGTCTTTAGGTTCTGATAGCAATGTCTCAAAGCTCTGCTTTTCTAGAAAACACGGCAACTTGTATCTAATTACACCCCTATTTCCTAAATATTTGTCGTATTTCTAATCAGAATGCGTTAAGTGGGTGTAAATACAGTGTAATTGCAGAGTTTCTCAGTTGTGTTTTAGCCCACGGATAACTCCTGGGACTAAACAAGGTGAACGTTCCCTGAAAAATACAACTTCCTAATCGAGTGGCACATTGTGAGAGAGGTATGTGCATGGGAAGAGCCGTTCCCACCACTTGCTGCTGTGTGGGCCGCTAGCCGGGCTGCTGGGCAGGATGGACAAAAAGCCTGGGCCAGCACCACAGCTTTTGCTTCTGCCCATGCAGCAGGTTCTGTCTCCACCCTGCGAGGTGGCTGGGCCTGGGAGCATCACATCCTTCAAAATGCTCCGCTCTCCCTTGCTTTGCATCCACAATGTAAATGGCAAGTTTCTGACATCCAGCTTCCAACAATGTCTTCTAATTTTTATAATGTTTCTATGTGCTTGTCTGTTTCATTTAAAAATCAGTTTTTCCTGAGAAGAAGTAGTCATACCAGTTATTTAGTTAACTGATTAGTAATTGAAGGCCTAGGCTGGAAATTGTACAAGTTTCCTATGAATATTCATAAAAATAATTAACTTGGCTTCTGATTTAGAACCCAACAACAGTTCACTTCAATTTGATTTTTTTCTTTTTCTTTTTTTTTCTTTTTTTTTTTTTTTATGCGTGAGTTAATTATATGCTGAGGTCTAGTTGCTGGGGTTTCTTTCCTAAGTGGTGATTGACTAACTGCTGCTGATGACAAAAATCCAGGTTTGGGGGCCTTTTTTGGTGTCTTGCTTTGGGTTTGGAATTTTTGTGCGTGTGTGCGTTTGGTTTTCACAGCATTACTCAGCAGCTGGAAGGTGGCACATCACCATCCTCCTGCAAGGAACGTCAGTGCCCTAATGCAAAGTCCCTTCCCCATTGCACGGGCGGACCCTCTCCCGTTTATTTTCTTCCCCAAAAGCAGGAGTACCCTTGGATTGCTTTGAACCAGTGAAGAGCAGACCCCAGTAAGACTTCAATTAAAACTCGCGCTGTAGTGAAATCCCTGCTGTCCCCAAGTAACTCATCCATTGGCTTTTACAAGAGGACCCAGGCGGCTGCTCATCTTACCAAAGCCTGGATGGGGCAACTGGCCCTGCTTTGTCCCTTTTTTCCTCCCTGCATCCCTCTCTCCCTCCCTCCGGTAGCTCTCCTGCCCGGTTGTGCCGGCAGCCCCCGGCGGCAGAGCAACGCTGCCATCTAGTGCCACCTGCGCCCTCCCCGCTCTCTCTCCTCTTCCTTCCGCTCGCTCTTTCTTTCTCTCCTCTTTTTTTTTTTTTTTTTTTTTTTTTTTTTTTTTTCTAAAAGGTTTTTATCCCGTCAAGGAAAAACTGGCTCTTGGAAAACAACCAACTCAGTTGGAACTCGGAGATAATAATCAGTTTCTCTGGGCTTGTGAAATTGGCTCATTAAGCGTGCTTTTTAACAGAAAATATTGGAAGCGATTAAGTCTGCTTTACTGAGTGGGCATGAAATGGCTAACCTTCGGCCACCCACAGCTCCTAGGTGCCTGGCGTCGTTTTATGCATGCAGCGTAATGTCTTTACTTGAAGTGCTGTTTATTCATCACCTGCTTATTTATCTCTTTGCATTTGGCAGGCACATCGATCAATGTTAAACTGTCACACAAGGTTATTTTTCTTTTACATAACAGTAGAGGCCTAAGGTAGTGGCATATTAAAAGTAATAACTTTCTAACTTGTAGCTCAAGATGACAGCACCATTTGTACCTGAATATATTACAGCCAGAAATTCCAAGAAAAAAAAAAAAAAAGAAAAGAAATTAAAGAAGTTAAAAAAGCAGGTGATGTCTGTTAAGAATTCATGTTCTTCCAAGGTCGAATGGTGGAAGACAACATTCCCTGTGTTGCTATAATTGTGTGCTGTGAATGTGTCTAGTGAATGGTTCCTCACCACCAAACAAATCCTCCACTGACCTCCTGGAACTATCTTCAGGCCTTAGTGTTTCTGATAAACCCTCCAGGAGACTGCTTTACATATGCTGTTGAACACCCAGCCTGATTTATCCCATGGTGATCTGGTAGCTTTGCTTAGAAATGGATTGATTCGTCCTAATGTTTGGATATAAATACAGACGCTTGTGTCCATGTCCTCCTTGAAGCTGTGCTGCTGTGATTCTGCAGCAGCCACCTGAAGTCAGGCCACACACACATGGAGAACTCGTGGCTTGAGCTGAATAAACAGGGAGTGGTACAGCTACCAACAGCCATGCACAACCATCTGAAAAACAGCAAAAAAGGCAATGTAGAAGTAAGTCTTTTCATTCTAGTTTCTCTCACCCCCGCACCCTCCCTTTTCTTTTTTTGGTTCTAGTATTCTGTTGCTTTCAAACACTGCCCAGCTTTGATAGACTTCCTGTCTTGGCACAGGGCCAGGCAAGCTTTCTCTGTACAAACAGGTTTTCTTTTTATTTTCAGTCCAGCCTAAAAATGCCTACAGATAGAAGAATGTCAGATCTTTTTAGTGTTAAATTTCAAAGCGGTCCTTAGAATTCTTTCCTTCCCTTGATCTCATCTTTGGATTGCAGCTTGGACTCGCTCTCTGCTTCTAAATATAAGCTGTGGACAGTGGCTTTCTAATAAAATGCTTTGATAGTCTTGTGTACATGGGAATTAAGCATTGGGCGGTGGTGGACGTTGTGTCGGCGGCACTGTTCATGCTGATATGATGCTCTAGTTCTCTCCCACCAGTGTATATGTTGCCTGCCAAAGTACCCTTACTAGAAAGTGAGAATGAAGAAATTGAAATGTTTAAGAAAGCAAGGCCATGAAAGGCACCTGCACTTCATGCAGATGGCATCTTGCTTTCTGGATTTAACAGAATTCATCACTGAGGCTGGTCTGTCTTTGGATCTGTTGACTCACATATTCCTTCCTGCACTTGGGTAGACAGTTCTGTTGTATCTCACGAAGTGCAAACCTGGAAGGGAGGGAGGGGAGAAGCTTGCCCATTAAAAAAAGCAGCACCTCCACATGTCTATGCTCTTTGGATCAATATTTGCATCAAAGTGGTTTAAATGTGTGTGGCTCTAGGGCTGTCCATTCTTTCAACCTGACCTGCAGCATTGATTAGGGCTAGTATAAAGAAGGGAAAACAGCAAATCTAATAAGATAAAATTTAAAAAAGCAAGGAATGTCACTGTGACTCCTGAGAAAGAAATGCTTAAAGTACTCGCATCATTTGTATTAGCTTGGCAATGCCCTTAGTTAGAGACTATCTGTCTTCACCACCCACAAATAGCAGTTGTGGTTCATTTGTTTGTATTTCTGGGCATAACAAAGAATATTTCAGATTTTATCTGAACAAAGGTGAAACCTCCTTGTTTAGGATACAGGAGTTATCTCAGTTCTGGATAAAGTGTTCACACTTGGTTTTTTAATTGCTACTTCACTTTCTGCTTGTATATCCTAATCCATGGAAGGCACAGAGAAAGTTTAGGATGTGGATAAAAATTAACTTCTACATGTTTTCTTCCTCCATNTTGAAATCAGTAAGAGAGAAGTTACTTGGTGAAATCTTGGCTTTATTTAAATTGACTTTGCCTGATCTAGGACTTCACTTGAAGACTTTGACTGCCTTTCTGTGCCTGCTGGGGTTGGATAGTGTCTTGTGGCAAGACCGAGGCTTACTTTTTTCTTTTTGTTGTTGTTTGTGGTTTTTTTTTTTTAATAATGTATATGCTAGTTTGTTTACAATTTCTGTTGCAGTAGATAAATTTGAAAAGGGAATTTATAGTCTCATATCTGCATTTCTTTCCCTTTGGTCTCAAATGGACTTTTGGTATTGAATTCTCTGGCTGTAGGATCAGTCTTTAAACTTTGACCTGNAAGCAGGTGATGTCTGTTAAGAATTCATGTTCTTCCAAGGTCGAATGGTGGAAGACAACATTCCCTGTGTTGCTATAATTGTGTGCTGTGAATGTGTCTAGTGAATGGTTCCTCACCACCAAACAAATCCTCCACTGACCTCCTGGAACTATCTTCAGGCCTTAGTGTTTCTGATAAACCCTCCAGGAGACTGCTTTACATATGCTGTTGAACACCCAGCCTGATTTATCCCATGGTGATCTGGTAGCTTTGCTTAGAAATGGATTGATTCGTCCTAATGTTTGGATATAAATACAGACGCTTGTGTCCATGTCCTCCTTGAAGCTGTGCTGCTGTGATTCTGCAGCAGCCACCTGAAGTCAGGCCACACACACATGGAGAACTCGTGGCTTGAGCTGAATAAACAGGGAGTGGTACAGCTACCAACAGCCATGCACAACCATCTGAAAAACAGCAAAAAAGGCAATGTAGAAGTAAGTCTTTTCATTCTAGTTTCTCTCACCCCCGCACCCTCCCTTTTCTTTTTTTGGTTCTAGTATTCTGTTGCTTTCAAACACTGCCCAGCTTTGATAGACTTCCTGTCTTGGCACAGGGCCAGGCAAGCTTTCTCTGTACAAACAGGTTTTCTTTTTATTTTCAGTCCAGCCTAAAAATGCCTACAGATAGAAGAATGTCAGATCTTTTTAGTGTTAAATTTCAAAGCGGTCCTTAGAATTCTTTCCTTCCCTTGATCTCATCTTTGGATTGCAGCTTGGACTCGCTCTCTGCTTCTAAATATAAGCTGTGGACAGTGGCTTTCTAATAAAATGCTTTGATAGTCTTGTGTACATGGGAATTAAGCATTGGGCGGTGGTGGACGTTGTGTCGGCGGCACTGTTCATGCTGATATGATGCTCTAGTTCTCTCCCACCAGTGTATATGTTGCCTGCCAAAGTACCCTTACTAGAAAGTGAGAATGAAGAAATTGAAATGTTTAAGAAAGCAAGGCCATGAAAGGCACCTGCACTTCATGCAGATGGCATCTTGCTTTCTGGATTTAACAGAATTCATCACTGAGGCTGGTCTGTCTTTGGATCTGTTGACTCACATATTCCTTCCTGCACTTGGGTAGACAGTTCTGTTGTATCTCACGAAGTGCAAACCTGGAAGGGAGGGAGGGGAGAAGCTTGCCCATTAAAAAAAGCAGCACCTCCACATGTCTATGCTCTTTGGATCAATATTTGCATCAAAGTGGTTTAAATGTGTGTGGCTCTAGGGCTGTCCATTCTTTCAACCTGACCTGCAGCATTGATTAGGGCTAGTATAAAGAAGGGAAAACAGCAAATCTAATAAGATAAAATTTAAAAAAGCAAGGAATGTCACTGTGACTCCTGAGAAAGAAATGCTTAAAGTACTCGCATCATTTGTATTAGCTCGGCAATACCCTTAGTTAGAGACTATCTGTCTTCACCACCCACAAATAGCAGTTGTGGTTCATTTGTTTGTATTTCTGGGCATAACAAAGAATATTTCAGATTTTATCTGAACAAAGGTGAAACCTCCTTGTTTAGGATACAGGAGTTATCTCAGTTCTGGATAAAGTGTTCACACTTGGTTTTTTAATTGCTACTTCACTTTCTGCTTGTATATCCTAATCCATGGAAGGCACAGAGAAAGTTTAGGATGTGGATAAAAATTAACTTCTACATGTTTTCTTCCTCCATTAAGACTGCAAGCCCTTCCTTGAACTCAATTGGACATTATATATGCAGGGAGTGCAAGACAATTTACACCCATAAGAGATTCTTATCTGAAGAGGAGCACAATTAAAGCAAAGCTACAGGACTGACCCTCGAATTTTTCTGATTACAAGCTTTTGCTAGCATTCTCGATGAAGGAAACATTTGGTTTTCCTCCCTGTTTTGCTCCTTCTGTTGGCTTGGTGGTTTTTTTTTGTTTTGTNATGTATATGCTAGTTTGTTTACAATTTCTGTTGCAGTAGATAAATTTGAAAAGGGAATTTATAGTCTCATATCTGCATTTCTTTCCCTTTGGTCTCAAATGGACTTTTGGTATTGAATTCTCTGGCTGTAGGATCAGTCTTTAAACTTTGACCTGCATGTGTGATTGCTTAGGCAACAGCTAATTTTGAAGCAGAAAAGATTTAAGATCAGCTTTTTTTGAAACTACTTCAATTTTTGATAAAGAGAAACAGAAAAACAAAATGACAGAACATAGTATAATACGTAAAACTGAGAGAGAAAAAAAATGACAGCTAAGAAATTTGTCATGTAAACAAAGAAGTCCAACCTATTGAATGGAATAAAATTGAATAAATAGAATGATCTCTCCTCCACACTCTGCAACAGCTCTGCTGGCAAAGCACTTAGCACCTACTCAGATTAGGCTGCATGAATACAACAGTATTAAGTTAGCCTCACAAAAGAGGACTTCCAGTATTAAGGTTGATCAAAGGATTTTAGCAAGCTAGGCTTGCCCACAACCATAAAGGTCTCCTAATAAAGTAGAACTGAGCAATTAATTTACTTGACAGAATGTCTGTGAGCAGTTTGCAATTTCCTTGTGTTTATTTGTTATTGTGTTACCTGGCATTTTTGTGAACATGTTTACCTGCAGAATTGATCATGAACACAGCTCTGTAACAATTTGATATCTGATATTTTACGTTTGAGCTGGGTTGGTTACAGCTAATTGGTCATTTCAGTCAGAGGAAGAGGTAGAAAATTAGCATGTCTAAGACATTTGCCCAAATGTTAAACCTCTGTTGGCCCCATAAACCTTGCCTGCCGGCAGTTGGCATTTATTGTCCGTTCTACTTGTCTCACTTCACATGTCTCCCAGACATAATTTAGGGCACTAGCTGCCAGTAGCCCTGTCCTAAAACTAATATACAGCTACCCATAAAACAGTTCTTTTCTGACCTGGCATTGGTACCTCCTATGTTTGTTGTCTTAGGGAATTTTATTATCCCTAAGGATAATGGCTCCTGCAAAATGGCTTGGGATTTCATGGCTGTCATGGCAAACATGGGCTTGTAGTATGTGCTTTCTATATAAGGCAGATGGGCATACATGTTGTGATTTGGAGGCTAGTGTGGAGAAATCATGACCCTGAGCCCTTTAATCCTCCAAGTACTGGACCTGAACTGTTTTATTCTTAGCCTTTGGAGGCTGTCAGCTAGATCCTGAGGTATTTTCATCTGAAACCAAACTTCGTCACTGTGCAGCATTTTTAATTCATGTTATTTGGCCATGCACAGCAGGTGTGAGCACTTCTGTGGAAGAATGCACAGCAAGGAGGCTACAAACATAATAACCTCTATAATTTTAAACAGTCTAGTTCACCGAAGTTCTCTTATGAGGCAAGGTACCAGCTTTCCTTAAAGCAGTAGTTAGCTCCCATGAACTTACTTAGCTTTTAAAGGAAGTCTTGCTAATATTCCTCCATGTCCCTCCTATTTCCTCTCCCTTCTCTTCCTTGAATTCTTTCCTCTCAGACAGCCACATGGCACGTGTAACATTTAGTTTTGCTCACCAGGCAAAAAATTTGGGATTTGCTGCTGTAGTTTGTCCTGTGGTGTAAGTTTTAGGGTAAATACTTCTGTGTTTGAATGGTGGTTATGGAGAGTAAAGAGAACGTAAGGGAGAACTGTTGCAATGAATTCACACAATTTTCAGTCACCTGCCTTATAACAAGTCTTAGAATTAGGTCACTTATGAAAAAATGGATATAAATTTCTTATGTTAGACAGGCAAGTTTTGTAATTTTGGCTCCTGTCCATTCCCATGTAAAGGTGAGATTGTTGCATGCGTTCAGTGCTGTGTTCTAACGAGTCTGTGCATCTTAAGCAATGAGTCTGTCCC
Source organism: Thinocorus orbignyianus (assembly GCA_013400375.1). Taxonomy (NCBI): domain Eukaryota; kingdom Metazoa; phylum Chordata; class Aves; order Ciconiiformes; family Thinocoridae; genus Thinocorus; species Thinocorus orbignyianus. The sequence continues at coordinate 180,569 of VXBW01006208.1, forward strand.
ACTTAGAGTGCTAATTCATCTCCCTGCGTGTTGTGTGCCGAAGGATCCCAAAGCTCCCATTTACATTTCCTTAAAGTATGTAATTTTACTTAAACACTAAAAGAGGAAAAAATTTTAGCTTCCTAAGAAATCTTGCCTCTACTTTTGGTGTAGGCATATAAAAACCTCAATGCCCTGCAATAATAATGTTTTAGAAATATAATAAGAGAAAGGCAATTACATTAAATGGTTTCATTACAAAGAATATCCAGTAGAAGTGTCAGTTTAGAGGGTCTCTATTTCTGAGCCAACATGATATATGGACCTGTGGACTTTCAAAGATCTGATTAGTGTGCGGAAACTCGGTATTTATCTTGTGCAGCCATCTGGGATTCTGCTGGGTAAATACGGCAAGATATATCAACTCAAGTTACAGTTGGCTAAAACTTTCCCTCCTGAAATCTGCAGCATTATGTGGGACAGACCGATCTTTAGTTTAACATGGAAAATAATACTGGAGTAGATTAGCCAATGTATGTGTAGCATTCTTCACCCCTTCGAGTCCTGGATCAGTATTGGATGCCTTTCTGAAATCGATGTTCTAGTGAAGCCCAAAACTACATAATTTAGTAAAAGATTCTGTGTGCAAAATCACTGACTTGAATTGTAGAAGAGTTTACAATGGACAGTCAGTGGATCCTTCTGTCTCTGAAGTCTGTGACTCCAGGAGCATGCACCGCAGGTGATGCTAAGAGGAGGCTCCTTTGCGTGAGTGACGGCTGCAAGCGGAGGCCTGCATTTGTGAGAACGCAAGGGCTTGCCAAATATTTGTATCCCATGGGGTGCAATACAAGCTAAAGGTTTTAAACTGACTAAAACAGTGAGAAAGATGAACCTTTCTTTCTGTGTGCTACTTTCTGTGCCTCTATTGCCCCTGCACGCACAAAAGTACATAACTTCCCTCTGCCTCTGGAGCCTTGCTGCCCATGCCAAAATCTTCCAAACACTATTTAACCCTTGATTAGCAAGATGTCTCCTACTCAAAGAAGGTGTTAGCAAACTGGCTGGCATCCAAGAAAGCCACATCCTGTCAGCAGAATATTCTGCAGCTGTGTGTAGAGCATACCATTACCAACTGGGATAAAAAAACTTTGGGAAAGTCTTTATCTGTGTAGACCAATTGTCCCTACAATCGGTTAGGTCCAAATTGGAATCCTGAATGAATGGGTGCACGAACAAATTAAAATTAGGTAGCATAGTTTTGTGACTTAAATGAGAAGGGAAAAACCATCAACTGCTAAGAGAGTACTATCTTCAGACAGGTGCCTGTCCTCCCTCCATTGCAAAAAAATACTTTATCTCTTTCTTTATTACCAGCTTGCCGTTATGTTCTTTGGATGCATCTAAATAACGAAGAGATTTGAGTATTTTTTTTTTTTTTCAGTTCAGCTCTACAAGCAATTTTTCAGCACCCTCAATTAAATGTAAAGCAACCTTGTTCTGTACTCTTTGTGGAGCACTGGACATGCTGACTTTTTTCATGGGGCTGCTTGAGATGGAGTTGAGGTTAATGCCCAGCCTAAGGCCTTGAAAAGGGGCAGAATGGCCCAGTACTTCCCAAGTGAGAATTTTTTAAAACTTTTAAGAAGACTTTAATTTGGCAGCAGGATGAGAACCTCCATATATCTCTTCCTTTTGGGAAAATTGTTATGTATAGATGAGGCGCGGCACTTCTGTTCTTGCACAGTAGCTAAAAGGGTAACTCAAAAGTTAGCTTTTTAACTTTAGTAGATACTTGTTAATGCAGAGCAACGTTAGGCAAAAGCAGTCCAGTACATAAGTAATTCAGGGGCTTTTTGCTCTTATTTAAATAATTACTGACTGAAGCTGAGAATAGGTAACAGATGAAGCGATATGTCAGAATGTGAGCTGGTTTAAGTGCCCTTTTAACCTTTACTTCTACTACACTGATCCTTCTATTGGACATTCTTTGTAACAGAGTGGTAGAAGGCAATTTCCTTTCTCTTTTTGTATTTGTTAAACAGAATTCTTGTTGATTGTGTTTCAGTTATGTACTTGCATCAAAAGTAGGGGCAGAGTTCTTAAGAAGTTAAAAATAGTCCATATCGCAATATGAGGGAGATTATCAAATCGAGGAGGAAAAACTAAAGGGAATTAAGACATGGGCTACGATAAGGCTGTGTTAGTAGTCACTCCGTGTACTCTAGAAAACCAAGTATCCTAACTTCTCTGAAAAAAACCCCCAAAGTGTATGCCAGCAAGGCCTCACTCGGCTGTTCTCTTCTAACATCCTCACAGTTGAATTCAGCCCTTTTATAGCAGTAAGTTCAACTTCAAAACAGTTTAGGGAGGAGCATTGAGAAATAACAGTTAAAACTGAAATTTTCAAATGAATTTGTAAGAATTTGGGAACTTGAATTTTTCTGGGAATAGATGCCTATCATCATATTCACATGTCTAAATTATGCACCCTTGGGCTATGAATTTCAAACACACCTTAATCTTCCAGTAGTCTGATATACAAATAAAGATGTTTCTATAGCAATTCTAATTTCAGGAAAAGGACAAAATGCTGACTCAATATGATCATAGTGTTACAGATATTAAGGTGATGCACATCATCTAAGAGGATCCTAGGATGTGATATTAGCTGTTCTCTCCCCAGATTTTCAATAAAAAGTACACCAAGGGAAAAACATGCTCATGTAACAAGTTTTTGTTGACCTTACCAATGCTTTTGATGCTATTAGGCTTCTAGCTCTTTGAAAACTGTTGGCAATATTTCTGAACTCCTGGATGTCCAGAAAAGTTTGTGAAATTATCTGTCATCTGCACAATGGTGTGCTGGATAGAGGCTGTGGCTGGCACTCTGTTGGATCCATTTGTAATAGCAAAAGGAGTCAAGCAAAGGTATATTTTGGCACAGGCTGTTCTTTGGACTGTTCTTTGTAGTAATGATTGATGATGCCACTAGAGACATGATGCCAGGAATATTTATTAAATTTTGAACATCTGGCAAGCTCTTTAACCTGAGCAGATTGAAGGCCTCCACAACACTGAAGGAGAAGGTTATATGTGAACTTCTTTGCGCAGGTGGTTGTGCTTTCGTTGCACACACTATAGAAGACCTCTAGTTCACGACCAACAAATTTGCTGTGGCAGCTAAAGTCTACAAATTTATCGTCAGCCGGAAGAAAAGCAAGGTTATGCACTAGTTCATAGCTGGAAAAGCATGTGCAAGGTACAGCCTCAGAATCAACGTATTTGTGTGGATAGTGGATTTAATTTACTTTTTAAGAGACTATCAGATGTCTAAGAAATCATATACTGATTAAAAATATATGTTTTGCATGTGAGATTGCATCATAAATTGACACCTGCACGGTATCCCACAGAATACCAGAGTTAGTGTTTATTTTGCTGTAGTGATTTCCACATTAGTCTGTGGCTGTGAAACACGGACAAGTCATTGCTGGCACATCAAAGAGCTGGGAAAATTCCATCACCAGCACCTTCAAGCTATTATGCATATCAAGTTGTAGGATAAGAATCACAAATAACAAGATTTTGCAAAGAGATTGCACAAACATTATTGAAGCAATCATTTTAAAAGCACTATTTTACTGGACTGGACATGTCCTCTGTATTTAGGACAAAATACAAAGCTCCCACAGTACGTGTTTCATAGGAAACTTATGACAGGCAGCAGATCAGAAGTCAGAGAAAAGGAGAGGCATTTGTCCAGAAAAAAGTCACTCCCTGGTTGCTACACAGAAGCCATCATTTGCGAAAGTTGCCATCAGCTATTAATACAGAATACTACAGTGTAAAGTGAGACATGTTGGTCAATGGAGCTGAGAAATAATTCACAACTGAAAACGTGTGAATCACAGTATCTTTATGTGTGGTTGTACTAAATTCAGTTTTGAAAGAAACCAATTCATAGCTGAGGAACAATTTAGGCATCTGTGTCCGATGCATGATGAAGTTCTGCTTTAGGAAACCATCATAGACGGTGTGTTAGAGCCATCACTAGTTACTGGTGATGCTACTCTGGCCAGCCTGTGGGATTACATATGCTCTAGGTTTCAGGCAGGCATAACTGCTAATGATGTGGAAGCTGGTTGAGAGGGAATTGGGCTGAAAGAGAAGAAACTGTCAAGTGGTGCAAAACAAGCTCGACAGCAGCTGAAAAGAGAAGGTATGAGCTCAGCTTCCTATCTGGAAGCACTGCGAGTGATTAAGTCTGGCTCCAAGAAAACACATTTTTCTCCCCGCACCACTGAGAAGGCATTGGTTCATGGGGAATGGAGAGCTGCAGTCAGCCACTCCTGGGAACCCGAAGCAGAGTACACAGGGGAGTGAGCAGGAGGCTTTGCAGCACAGAAGTTCCCTGTGAATCACGATTCCTTCTCCGTTTCTCTGTTTTGGGGATCACTGCAAGAGGCACACTCCACACAGATCTCTTCCACTGCAAACAAAGGGACAAATGTGCAGAGGTGTTGTTCCCTCCTTCTTTAATATGCAAACTTATAATAAAAAGGAGATTGGAGGGAAGGAAATAATCAAATCAACTGCTGTCATTTACATTTAATTGCCATGTTTGCGATTTCAGCAGTAAGCATTGAAATGCGCTCAAGATGATCTGCGAATCAACATTTGGTCTGTAGTTGTTCTTTAAACAAGAGTTATTCAAATAACAACCTAAGATGGCAGGGCTCTAGAGTAGTTACTGTGCTAAACAGGTCAAAGGAGTAGCACAAAGCACATCTTGGGTTTAGGATGTGTCTGTAATAAATGTAAACAAGCCAATTAGAATATATTGTTTGCTGAAATGAAACTTCAAACCCAGGGATTATTGCGCACAACCTATAGAAAAATGAAGTGGAAGCAGTTCAGTGTGTGTAAAATTGATAGGCAGTTTTTATCTTGCAATCCTTTTTATCTAGAGCATCTGAAATTCAGTAAATATATTCACTTGCCCTACTTTTGAGAGTAATTTTTCATCAGATTTTCAGTAATTGGATATGGTCTTACCCTGTACTGTTGGAATAGTCAAAAAGGAATAAAATGATAAATTGAATTACTTTAGGTTGGGCAGTTTTTATGGGAAAGTAAGATAGACTGGATGCCTTAGAGTAATCCTCTAGATCATGTTTGAAAAACTTTTAGGCTAGTAAAAAGTCCAGTCATTGGCATGCAGTATTTCACCTCTGAAACATGGTATTGTTTACTGAAAGAAAAAAAATAAATCATCAGTGTTTTAGTGTAAAACCTGTCTAGATTTTTAATGAAATATTGGAAGAAGGAAATACTTTTGTCCTGGCAAGACCTCAAGGGTGCTTTTCTTAATTTCTCAGTTCATTTTATTCTCTTATCTAAAGTATGTAAAAGGGATTCTGTATTTGAGTTATGAAAATGTGCATATTTTATACCACAAAAGAGAACCTTTCTTCTCCTCCCTCCACCCCGCTTTTGGTAAATATTCTTTCAGAAGAAACACAATCGATGTAGTCAGAGCTAACAAGCAGATGGATGTATTTGAATGCCATTATCTTATGTACAATGATATTATCTCTTTCATGAAAAATTCAGCAGTTTGGGCTGCTTTAGTCAAGTAGAAGGAGGAAGTAGGAAAGAAAAAATAGTGAGAAAAACATGATCAGACTTGGAATCCCTGAGGGGGTCACATTGCATCATTTAGCAGGAGAATAAGCAATACAGAAGGAGCAAAGTTGGTGGAGTTGCTGTCTGCTCTCCTTATGGCATTCTTGGCTCTGAGCTCTCTTCAAGCCCTGCAGCTGTAGGTGGGCAGCTCTTGGGCCTGCTAAAGCATCACACCATGACATTTTTATCATCAGTCTAGGAGAAGAAAATAAATTTGCTAACAGAATATAGTTGGCAGGCTAATACTGCCTTGTCACATTCCAGACATCTCCAGGTCTGGCCTGAGCCAGAGGAAACAAGAATGAGGGCCAAGAAGTTCATGATGGACACGTTATACAATGAACAGAAATGCATTCAAAAAAGGGCGAGGCTGCTCTGTAGCAGAAATCAGGTGTTCCTCAGGGTTTCAAAAAGGAGAGTATTTGTGAAATACTTAGCACCTGGGAGGTGGAAGGCTCCATTTCTGTAAAAGCTAAGCTTAATCCTCTCTGACTTTTGTGAAAAATTTTATTGCCTTTCATTGAAAAAACCCACACCTTTAACTTATGCTATCAGGATGTAGAGTCTTACCCTGTTCTCTGTTACCCTGCTGTATCAAGTAAACCCCAGCTGATCGAAATCATGTAACTTGTATGCAAAAGATCAGGTTTTACTCTCTCTGGGAATGGTGTGTCAGAATGCTTCCCACTGCTGGTATTTGGTGCTTGTGGCATTTTCTACTGCACAAATGCATATCTGTGTGACTTGTGCTTATCTGGTGGTTAAGCTTGAACAGAGAGTAGGGAAGGTGTGCCTTTCCACTGCACAGTTTTCAGGCGAAAACTGGCTGGAAAAATTTAGGTTCCCACCTGGCAACTTTAGACTTGAACCACGTCAAGAATGAACGTTTCGTACCACATGTTACGGCAGGAAAGCCTATGATTTAACCACTCAGCTGGGCAGCTGAACTATGTCAAACGTTTGGCAGAACAGAAGAATAAAGACTGCAATGGGGAATTTCATATGGGCAAATTGATGCATGATAGAAAAGTCACTATTCTCTTGAAACTGTGCTCAGAAGATACACTCCTGTAATCTTACAGTATGAGATGATTTGCATCAGAAGGCAGACTGGTAGAATAAATTTATTTTTACTTGCCTAGCCAGTAGAGTGCTGCTTCTGTCTGGTTAAGAAGGTGGTGTCCCTGAATCATGGTGTCTTTACTCCCTAAGCATCATCTTCCACAGGGTCACTGATCTATAAGGCATCCATCCTATTTCACTCAATGACATTTGGAGGGCAGAACTGAGTTTAGCTTTATTTACATTAAAGAAAAGAAAATTTCAGAGAAATGAATAATTGAAAAAAGACATTATGCAAACAGTGCAACTTCTTTGGGGTTCTGGATGTGTCACAGAATGTCTTGATGATGAATGTTTATGAAAATAACTTTCCTAAGTAACCAGACTGCAGCTTTCCAGAGCTCAGATTGTGGGAAGAGACTTGCAAACCCAAATCAGACCTTCAAAAGTTTTTGCCCAATGTATGATGTTTGCACCCAGTCATGCTATCTTTTTCACTGTGGTTTGTCCAGCATCAGAGCACATAAAAGTAAGATTTACTTTGGTGTAAAGTCTTGAATATCATTGAGATGTTTTGCTTAACTAAATGGTTTATCTTTGAATTTTAGTTAAAACAGTACATCAGGCTTAAGTATAATGATTTTCTTAGACAACTTTAAAATTATTACCTCAGATCAGGAATTTTTTTGTTTTTCTTTTTTCCGAAATGATGAGTTACTCGATTCCTGTGTCATGGCCATTTAGAAAAATAAAACCATTATGTAAGAAAACATTCAGGTCATTCCTATAAAAATAACTCCTATTTTTTCTTTTTGATGAAATGAAGTTTGTTGAAAGTGGGCTGAAAGAAAAAGTAGGGCTGAAAAAATATTTAATCTAAGTTGTAAAGGAGCTTGGAACCACACCACAAGCATCATAATTAACTTTAATAATTATAAATGTAAATGCAGACAAGCCACAAGGTTTTAATGGTGTGCCACATGCTTCTGCTAATTATTTTAGAGTTTGGACACATTCAGTGCCAGCTAATTATAAACCCTGCTATGGAAATCATCTGTTTATATTAGACTTATTGATCTCTAGTGTTTAAGCAATATGAAAAGGGAAATCTACAATGCTGTACCATCTGCTTTGTATTCCTAATTGCTTTTAAAGAATCAAATATATAAATAGTCAGCTTTTTATATGTTGGGCTTCAAACTCATTCAAGAAACATGTTTTGCAAATCTAAGCGAACACAAAAAAGATGGAGCATTAATAATTTCTCACTTCCCCTCCAACTTTTTCCATCCTTAGGTCTCTGCAGTTCACCGACCTCAACATGGGAGAACAAAACATGTGTGTCCCAGAAGTCCCACATATTGGTCAAGCCAGCTGAGAAGTTATGCAGTTTATCATTTACATCTTTTAATTGCACATTTTCTTTTACTCCTTGCCATCAAACACACCTTATGGCCATGAACATTTCTTGTTATTCCACTTAATGGATACATAAGAAAAGGGGAAGGGAAATTAATGTTCAAACTAACGATCACCTCCTCTGGGAAGTATTTGGCTTTATGGCAGATTAAGCCTATTGGACTGCGTGGTGGGCATTTGGTTGGGAGGGAGGATTCCAACTTTGATTTCCCCCCCCCCCTTTCTTTTTTTTTTGTTAGAAGTGCTGCTATTATGTATTTCTGCTGTTTTACAGCAATTTCTTTATAAAATTGCTGATTTTCATGCCATATAAAATTACCATTTTCAGTGCTTTAACTGCTTGCAGTGTCACTTTTACTGGGATAGCCTATTTTCTTAGATATTTACTATTCTTTGACCCTTCAAAATTGCATTAGTAAAATGATGGTGCATTAGAGTGCTGCTTGGGCTTGCAGCACTCCTAGGAGGTGAGTGTTCCCTAGACCCATTTCACAGATGGAGGAGATAGCAACAGAGCTGAAGTGGTTTTTGTGTGAAAACTGTAGGTATTCCCAGCTCTCCAGCCTTTTCTGATGTCTTGTCCTCTAGACTTTTTGTTCTGTTTTTGTGGTTCCTTTTTGTGCACAGAGTGTTGGAGAAATTTTCTTTTTCTAAAGTTAGAATTTCTAACTCTGCCTAATTGTTTTGTTGCCCCAAGAGAAGGTTTCTCATTACAGGGGTTGACACTTGGGGTACGTAATGACATTACTTCTGGAGAAATCCTGCAGTGGACATAACAAGGAGAGGAAAGATGCAGAAGTGAGTCTGGTGTGAATTGTTGTAACTCTGTAACTTTTGAAGCCAGTGATGTTACAACAATTTGCATAGGACAGGAGTGTGCCCTAAGAATTGCTGTCTTTTTGACAAATTGAGAAACTGGGCCAGATCCCCAGCTAGTGTCAGTTGTAGTAGCTCTACTGAAATCCATGGAGCTGTGCCAGGCTGCACCAGCTGGGAGTCTGGCAATAGCCGTTTAAAATTAAACAAGTTAATGCACTTGACTGCTGCAGTTAAGAGGTCCTGAACCTCTGCTGCTTTGCCTATTGAGAAGTTGCTTACGCCTGCTCAGATGACTCAACTGCCCTTACATCCCAGTTTCACGGCCCTGCTTTGCATGAGGTGTAAATGTTTATGGTGGGACATGGTGGAAGAGAGTTGGTCCTTAAAACCACACCTAAGAGCTGTGTTTATGGTGTGGATCTCTCTTCTGCTTTTTTTTTTTTTTTTTTCGTTTTTCTTGAAATTATGTTGTTCTGTTCCCTGTGTTTGTTAAATTGCTGCTTAGCCTGGCACTTTAGAAGAAAAGTCTGCTACACATGGCTTTGTGCGTATCCTTTTTTAGTGCACATGCACACCCTTATTTTAATCTCTCTGCGTGTACATTAGTAGTGCAGGCTTCTGTTATTATCTGAGTTTATTATAATTAGGGCTCCTAGTTTTCTGCAATTCAGCAGGGAAGGAAGCGCAGCTTCAGTTTTCTATTGCTTTAAAATTCAGGCTTCTTCCCAAAAGTGAGGTACAGAGTGAAGAAACAACACTGGAACAGGCTTTTGAATGACCTATCAAGTAAATTTCACATTTACAGTGAATGACGTAATTTGGAAGCTGTTTTTGAGATAATTATCATATTTCCTTTTAATCCATCAGCATGAACAGCAGTAACACTGGGTAGAACCACTGGCCACATAGCATCATTTTTTCTCCTGGTGTTGGAGAGCAAGTAACAGGAGTGTGGAAGGATGGGTTCCTCTTGGTGATGCTTGTTAAGGGTCATGCTGTGACAATATGGGACCTGGTTTTGCAGCATGCAGTGGGTGTGTGCCTATGATGCTATGTGGAGAGAAAAACATATCAGTGTTCTAGAAGACTTTTACTTTGAGATGCATTTTCTAGCACATCTAACATCACTGTATCTTCCCTAATGGAAAGTCAGGCCTCCAGAGGAGGCAACTGCAGGGTGGAATAAGCACAAGCATCTTCCTTTCTGAGAAAGGATTATAGGTTTTTTTTCCACTTACAGACAACAAATGCAATTATTATAACCTGCTCTTGTTCAGGGCCACTCTTAGAAATCATCGGCTGAGTCGGTGATGATCTGTCTACCTGTACTGTTTAACTTTTTGAGAATGTAAACATTACACCTCTTCTGCAGTACTTCCAGAGGGCTCTTTTGGTGCCATTAGCATTTTAATATTATTATTAAGAGCTGGATTACTCACTTTGTGTCTTCTGATGGCTGGGAAAATGAAAGTTGAATGTCAGATGCAATTAGGAGAGATGCCACCTACTGTGTTCCCCTGACTTCTTTCTTTGTTGCCTTCCCACATGACCCCCATTGGGAGTGAAACCTGCAGTAGTCCTCAATGAAGTTATCATTGACGAAGCTTCTGCTGTGAGCACAGCTCTGATGTGGTCTAGATTACTCAGAGGTTTCGAAGATCATGGAAAGCACCTAACATTTCATCAAAAACGGTCTGTGAACAGAAAATAAGAAGCAAATTAATTACACAGTTTTATTGGACAAGGAAAAAACAATTCTATCATTTCAATAGCCTTCAGCTATATCTCTAAGTACTGTGATGTTAAAGAATTTAATCTTAAATTGCCAGAAGTGGGGATTATTCCTATTGCAGAGACAAAATTTGGTGGAGAAAGTTCTCTAACTACATTAGAGGTGGAAGTGGTTGGTTTTTGATGCTGCTCTTGTCTGGACAAAAAGAATTGTGTGTGTCCCTGCCCCTGGCAGGGGGGTTGGAACTTGATGATCTTTAAGGTCCTTTCAAACTCTAACCATTCTATGATTCTATGATTCTTTGAATTTGCTATACAGATGTAGATGGCAACTGGACACTTTGGCATTTTATAATCTGTAACTAATGCTTTGCTAAGATCAAGGCCGTCTGTCCCCATTTGTTTTCCACTGCTTTGGTATTACATCCCACCACGTAAAGATTCTATGAGTCCTCACCTACTCAGACAAAACATAGATGTCCAATGCATAACCGAGAATGTAAGATTGCTGCCTAAAAGCTCTGCCAGAATCACGGTGAAACTGCAAACCAGGATAGCTTCAACTACATTGTAATTGCAAGGCTTTGTAACCTCCTAGGGTGAGAATAGGGTTGTTTGGTATGATGATGTATCAGTCTCATTGCACCTGAATGCCATATTCTCTGTAGGGCAAGTAGGTGGTGTTTTGTGTAGAGACTGTCATAAAAGCAGTAAAAACTCTTATTTTTGGCATGCAGAAGCTGTTTAAGAACCAAACTAAACTGCTATAAACCAATCATTTTAAGGGGGAGTAAAACAGTGCTAACCTGCATGGCAAGTTTCAGCTGATGTACTGCGAAATGGCTGAGATATTAAACTCCCCTAAGATAAGGTTTATAATAGGAACTCCGGTGACCCTCCAGTACAGTAGGGCTTCTGTGGTACTGTAATTAGGGTTATTACGATGAAGTCAGGCATATAAATGTTAACATTCTGCTCATTAAAATAGTTCTTTTCAGAGTGTCCTGGTTTGGGGTAAAATGAACCAATTTTCTGTTTTACAATTTCACTTTCTTAGCTGGGCCTCTTCTAACCAACTAAACTCTGAAATTAACAGCACACTGCTGAGAGAAACTGTTTCGTCTCACAGTGATAAGACCCAATTATATCAAGGAATGGTATGCAGACAGGCCCTTGTTTATCCTCATTGCTGGAACAACCAAGGTCAGGTAATTTTGTTATTCTGCCCGTTGGAGGGTCGGAAGCGGAAGCATCGAAGGGTCCCACCTGCAAGGAGGAGCGGACAGGACAATTGACCCAAAAACTGACCAACAGGGGTATTCCATCCTATCCGCATCATGCTCAGTATAAAAGCTGAGGGATCAAAGGGTCAAGCTCTCTTTTCCCCTTCTTCCTTCAATGGCCGACGTCCAAGGAGGACCCTGCCTGTTCGTCTGCCTTCGATCCCGATCCGAGCGTTCCTGACTCCAGATCTGGAATTCAGCTCCTGTCGATCACCGACTCCAGCCTGGGACTGTTGCCTGCTGGTGACGTGGTCGTCATCCTGGGAACTTAATACGGTTTTGTATATACTGTATACTTTTATTTTATTTTTCTTTCTTTTTTTTTTTTAATTTCCTTTTATTGTTCATTATATTATTATTCTTTATGTTTTTTTAAAGTAGTTTAGTTTTTCTAAACTCCTGAATCTCTTTAATTTCTCCCTCTCCTCTCCTTTTTCCTTTTTAAAAAGGGGAAGGGGGGGGGAGGGCTATCTGTCCTTCGGTTCTGATTTGCTCAGAACCACGACACAGAGAAATAAAGATTCTGCATTTTACATTCATAAAGTGAATAATATAAACTTAACTTGCGGTTTCTTTGATTATGTATTGGAAAGAGTTAAAATTCTCTATGTAGATCACTGTAGTTTTATTATGTAAGATGACCTTAGGAACCGTCATCCCCCTTGAATTTATACAAAGAATTCAAAGTAAAGGTTTTCTAGGTTACACTTCTTTTTTCAACCCTTTGTCCTGTCAGCTCAGTCCTAGATATCTTCATCTGCCGACATGCCCAGATGTGCAATGAATGTTGATGTGAGCTGGCCCCTCAACCCCTCCCTGCTGGTGTCATTAAAACCAGGGAGGTAGCTGCTCCCCTGGCATCTTTGGCAAGGCTTGGCTTTACACTGCGGACTAAATTATTGATGAAGAGCACTTCTGTCGCAGTGTGTTTTACCCACCTTTAAATGAAACAGTGCAGATAGAGCTGTCATTGCCTCCTCACTCCCTGCAACTTCTACATGACATTTATGATGTGGTTCAGATTGCACTGAAGCAATTAATTTCCAGTAGAGCCTGCACTCGGAATGAAGTTCCCTGACAATTACCAAGGGCTGGTTTTTCAGTGAGCATACCACACAGTCGTTGATACAGTATACAAAAGAAAGCATCACAATATACCGTAAAGGCTTGTTGGTCTTTTTTTTCTGAATCTGATGCTTAATGTCTGAACATCCTTTTCACACCAATACCTTTTCTTAACAATGTGGATGAAACCTGGTGTTCAGACTCATGCTTTGGACCTGATTCTGCTGTGCACTGAACACCCTCAGATCCTGCTACTATCAGTAGGACCGAAGTTTTGCCATCTGTTAAGAAAAGCCTTACCAAAAATGCCTGTCATTTTTGGTAAGAGACAGCCAATATCTTCACATCAGACATCTGCCTGCACCTGGAAGCAAAGCCTGTTTTTTAATACTGCATTCAGCCATTAAAATGGTGTTGGTGCCATAGGAGCTGCTATTTTATATCTTTTTTGGGTGCTGTCTGGACAAAAGAAAAGACTTTTCTGTAAAGAAGGTGTGCTTCTCCCTTAGGATTTGTTTAGAATAAAGAATAGAATAGATTTTGTGTATGTATGTTTGCTTCTTTGATACTCTATCAGTCTCCCTAAGACCTTGATAGTGAGCTTGCCATGTGAGCCATCTGCCAATCTGCAATGAGGAAAATTTTTGTCCAGGCTTGAGATTTATAACCTGGTTTATTGTGGAAGGGAACAGTGACCTGAACATGGGATTATACCTCCTACTTCTCTTGAAGCAGAGCCAACAGCTTCCACCTGAGTAGCTACTAGAGATGGACAGAAGTAGCCGCGGTTTCATATTTTAGCTGAAGCACAGTACAGTGCTGTTTTCCCTGATGACAGCGCTGTCAAACTAACATGGGGTGAGAATTTGAACTGGCACCTATGCATCAGGGTGATGGGCACTTTAGGAATGCATAGACAGAAATACAGACAGTATATTGATGGATAAAATAATGTGTGGACTTGTACTTACATGCTCAGGCTCAGAGGTGAATATTCTGACAACTGAAACATTTTGACACAAGTACTTATTAAGAAAATGTGTGAACTGATTTGGATGATATTGGATGTATCTTTAAACAGACCATGAAATAATTTGCTGGAGATTTGGAAAGACTAATGTTACTTGCCTTTCCTGCGGTTCTGGTGTTCCTACTGTACCTCATGGGATGACAATGTTTCAGAAGGGTGACCTTCTGAAATGTGGTTTGATGTGTTTTGGTCCAGGAGATTCTCTGGTGTGAGTGCTAGGCTCAACAGATATATAATGGATTTAGGAGCCTCTATTAAAGCATACCCTTTAAAAAATTGTAGCCTTATTGCAGTTGTCTGTGGTTGGTTTTTTTTTTTCCCCCAAATACATGAGATTTAAATTTCATTTGAGGAAGAAGCACTGGAAATAAATCAAGTAAAGGGATTTTTTTCCATGGCATATTTAGCTAGAATGAAACTAGGAATTCTCAGAAACACCCTATGTTCCTGCCTCCTAAGCCTGATTAAGATTAGGGTTCAGTGTGGCAAAATGTCTGAAATATTTTTTACTTTTACTGCCAAGGAAGCTGTTCTCCATTCATCTCTGGTTTGTGATAAGCTGAAGTGTTTGTGTGTTTGTGTGTGTGTGTGTGAATTGCACAAGGCACTGGAAGTTGTTGGCATGGCTGCATTACTACAAACTCCCTTGAAATGTCTCATTAGAGACATCTATCAGGGTTTGGAGGAACTAATATTGAAATTGTTGGAACCTGAGTAAGATACTGTGAAAAGTGAGTAGGGTAGGTGTATTCTTCACATTTTAGTGAAGTCTCACTTTTAATGATTTTTACCATCATTCTGCAGATAAGGTTAAAATGAAAGGCTTAGGGGATTCATTGCAGGATTATGTTGGAGAATGAGGGATGCTTATACAAGGAATTTTTAGGATAGCAAGCAGCCTTTAATGAGCACTTCAAAACTCCTGTAGGTATTTATCAGATCAGTGAAACATGAGGAAGGAAGGTCTTCTAAATAAACGATTCACCTTCAAGAGTCTTGTTTTTTTGTCCATATTTGTCTAACATTTCATCTGGTTAGGGACAGAGTTTTTTCTGCCCTGGATCTGGTAGCATAGATGCCCAAGTCTCCTCTCTATGTTGGTTCAAGTTTGCCTATTTTAGTATGAAGATCTGCATCTCTGCCAGGACAGTATATTTCACTCTGGATACCTGAAGTAAGCTCTACTGGCACACTGTATTACCTGTGTCTAGTTTACAAATAATTTCCTGATTTACCTAGTAATTTGCTGGTAAGTTTGCTTGTTGTCATTTTAGCAGAAGTTGGAGCAAGATAGTAGATGGAAAATTTGATTTCGTATCGTTTTTGTTTCTTTCTCATTGGGTAGGCACCAGCAATGTACAAAATATAAAAAGGTTTGGAATTTGGTTAACTGTTTAAAAACTGTGAATTAATCAGTTGTTTCGTAAGGCTGATGGTGGGCTATGGAGCAGTCTTCCCCTGGGCATCAGTATGTGAGGTCCGTTCAGGTGAATGGCCCTACTCTGCAGGACTCACATGCCTGCCCCTTCCCTTTGGTAGCTGCCAGCTCTGACCCCAAACACTCTTAGATCTCTACACAACCCATTCTTGATTTGTTTTAAGCAAAACAAAAGAATCAATGATCTTGTCTCTGCTCCCATGTTTTGAACACAACAGTTTTTCTCCTGTTTCTTTATTTGTAGGGATAGCAAGGTGATAGACCTGTTCATGGCTGAGTCCATCTTTGGAGGCATGTATTTCAGGCTGTGTGCTGCCAGGTCTTTTTTTTTTTTT